>CAUZXS010001848.1:0-75000 GCA_963585895.1 Sepioteuthis lessoniana
GGTATTTATTCCATTGATAAGGTTTCTGCTACATAATTTTGTCTCGAGTAGCTTTCTCGTTCTCCTGAGATATTCTTTCTTAATTTTTTCTTTCATCTCCAATTGTTTGAGGGTGTCAGCTTCCAAGACATAAAAGTACTTGTAGGTTTCCTTTTCTCCGAGCATTCTAATCTGGTCTTGATTTGGCAGTTCCATTCTGTTGGTCAGGTGTCGTTTGCCGCTTTTTTATAACTAGTATGACACATTTTTCTATTCCAAATTCCATTATTATTCCGTGAAAGTTTTTCACATTAATTTTAGCCTATGGTCTTTCACTGGGGTTTGAATGACAGCAAGTCTCTTCAAGTCTCCAGGACTCTTCTCAGTATTCTGTGCGATCACAATAATGCAGTAGTTTGGATAGTTTCCAGTCGTCCTCTTATTTCCAAGTACTCCAGTCCTACGGTGACGGTACCAAGAACATCAATTACAATTGGAATAATTGTCACTTTCATGTTCAACAGTTCCCTAACAAGGTTCAGGTATTTATCCTTCTTTTCAAATTCTTTCTATTTTACTCTGTGGTCAGCTGGGACAGTAAAGTTCACAATTTTGCAAGTTCTTTTTTTTTTGTTGATTTTTATAGGGTCAGGTCGTTTGGCTGAGATAATGTGATCCGTTTGTATGTCAAAATCCCAAAGGAATTTATGTGCGGCATTCTCCAGGAGAGATGTTGGGTTGTGCATATATCATTTGTTCGTATTTCTTGCACAATTCCGAGTGGTTCACTTTGCCCACCCAGTCGTGTCTAGTCTTATACTCTTTCTGTGCTAATTTACTGCATTCACTTATAATGTGATTGATGGTTTCGTCTCTATCACCATCTAACATACATATTATTATTATTTTTTTTACTCATTAGAGTTTTTTTTACATCAGCGTTAGCCGATGGTTTTTCACTGGAGTCTGAGTGACAGCAAGTCTCCTCAAGTCTCCAGGACTCGTCTCAGGATTCTGGCCGTTCTCAGCAATGCTGTCGTTTGGATAGTCTCTACCCGTCTGCCAACTTCCAAGTCCTCCAGGCCTTTTAATAATCCTTTACTTATTGTGCCGAAAACACCAATCACAATTGGCACAATCGTTACTTCCATGTTACACAGCTTTTTCAATTCTCTAGCAAAGTCGAGGTACTTATCCTTCAGATTTATTCTGTGGTCCGCCAGGACAGCAAAGTCGACAATTTTGCAAATTCTCTTTTTTTTTTGTTGATTATTATCAGGTCTGGTCTTCTGGTCGGGATTAGGTGATCCGTTTGTATGTTAAAGTCCCGTAGGAGTTTATGCATGTAATTTTCTAGGACAGGTGCTGGGTTGTGCATATCCCAGTGGATCACCTTGCCGACCCAGTCATGTCTCGCCTTATACTCCTTCTGTGCTAATTTTCTGCATTCGCTTATCATGTGATTGTTCGTTTCGTCTCTATCACCGCATAGCCTACATTTACTGTTTTGTTGCGTCTTATCTATTTTTGCTTTGATATGATTCCGTTTCTCTCTTAAGGTTTCCTTTTCTTAGCTAGGTCCATGTTTTCTGGTATGAGATGTTGTTTATTAGACGTCTAAAGCGGCCATAGAGTTGCTTTTCCTCCCATTTTTGTTTCCTAGTTGTTGTCATTCTATCTTCTATCATGTTGTCCGTGTCGTTTCTGATGGCTGTAATTAGTCCTCGTTCGTGTTTTTCTATAGTCTTCGAACCGTTGTATCGATGCATCAACGCTGTCTTCGATGCTGATAAGTCCTCTTCCCACGTCTTTTCTAGGTACATATAGTCTGTCAACGTAGTCTCTAGGCTGTAATTCCTTATGCATGGTCATTAGTTTTTGTTTTTGTTTTTTGGTCCATTTGTCTAAGTTCATCTCTGATCCACTTGAGAAAGAGTCCTGAATATCTAACGAGGGGCACAGCCCAAGTATTTATTCCTTTGATGAGGTTTCTGCTGGAGAGTTATTATTATTATTATTATTATTATTATAATTATTATTATTATATATGAGTTTTTTTCCCTTTTATTTTATTTTTTATCAATGTAAAAGATTACCAAAATCTATCATTTTTATTACCTGCCCATAAATATCATACCACATAAAAAAAAAAGGTAACGTGATAATGATTTTAATTTTAATCATCATCACTCAACAAAATTCCAAAAAGAAAACATATTTCATATTCAAATAAAAATCAACTTTTAGCTGCCATAAAGTTAGAAAGAAAAAGAATTTCTGATTGCAACCATTCATTTCCCTCTCCATCACCCACTCTTCTCTTCTCACACTCTCTTCCTTTGTTTCACTCCTACCCACCAACAGACAGCGGAGATATGTGTATATATGTTAAGATACATGCCATTACATTCGTAAACATATGTATATATGTACGTGCGAACAACAGCACATACACAAACATACTAACATTCAGTAACACACAAACTTAGACATACTTACACACAAATAACCCCAACTTTTCGAACAAAAAATAAGCATATTAATCGTTTTTTTTAAATAACTTCCCTCAGTCCAACGATTTCCGAATGCATGAAACCCAGGGTCACAGACTGTACCATGTAATATGACACACACACACACACACATCTCTGTCTGTCTGTCTGTCTGTCTCTCTCTATATATATGAATATATTGTCATCCACAGACTGTTTCGTTGTATCACAACTTTTTAGTAACGCTAGACACGCAGGACGCTTCAAGGTGGGATCGAAACCTGCCTATCTTTATGCTAGACTTAGTATTTTACCGCTCAGCCATTTAGACGACCTATGTCAACGCGGGAATTATTATGCATTATGTATGAGTTTTCGTTTGTTTACATTTTGCGCCACCAGATACCGGAGTGCTCTATTCGATAGAAGAGCTTTGCTTTACGCGGTGGGGGGGGGGCAGTCTTTAATTCCTTTACCAGGGTGCTCAACCCCCGGTAGGAGAGCGTATCCAGAATGTTCAATTATAAAAACTAATGTGCATCTTATCTGTAATTATTTTTTTTACTGTCAAATAAAAATAAAAATAAAAGAACATCTCAGTGTGGTAATTCCATATTTTTTGCCAGTTATTATTCATATATTCTTTGTGTTTAGCGTGAAAATCTTCTGCTTGTGTGTTTATTTTGGAATGAAGTAATATCTAAACGCAATGATAAATATGTATGTTTTGTATATTTTTTGTAGAGCATGTAACTGCGATAATGCTGATGATGTCTGGCGCCGTGATGGAGGCGTTATATCCCAAAAGAGTGATCTACCTTTACGTAGTCTGAAGGTCTTTCCTATACCCAATTCAAAAATGGCTTTGACAGCCGGCAAAATATACTGCGCTGACAAACCATTCGGTGAGCAAAAATATCTTTTAAAAATAACCCTTTCACTACCAAGAACAACAACGGGCAATTTTCTAGCACCGTGTTGTGTGTAAATATAGTTAAATTTCTTATTCATTCCCATTTCCAGAAAAAGACACAAAAAAGAAACCCCACCAAATAAAACAAAACTAAATAGAACATAAACAACAACAATAATTACACAAAAACAACACAAACGAAGAACAAAGCTGGACTAATATAACTTAGAATAGGTTCGTATATTTTTTTCTAAAATCAGTTCCTAAGGTTTACTGTGAATATCATAACACTTTTACTACGAAACTGACTTGAAAATTACTTTACCATGAAATGCACTTGTAATGATTTTAAAATAAAACTGCATTGGTAATGATTTTACTATGAAAATGCACAGAAAAAATTACTGTAAAAAGGAATTGGAAACGATTTTAGGATCAGAATGCATTAAACGTGGCTTTACAATGCATTGGTAACGATTTGACGCATTTCATATTTGATGACTTTAAGTCAAATCGTTTGACCTTTTAAAGAGGATAGACAAGTAAACTTTACCAAGTATATGTATACTTGGTAAATACACACACACACACACACACACACACACATATATATATATATATATATATATATAGTGGTGGATAAAAGTTTAAGACACCCTACTAAATTGTAAATAATTTTCTTATTACTGCACAAATTCCTCTGAAAATGAGTGTTGGGTACCTAGCTCCGATGGGTATTAGTATACATATTCGATTTTATCACAACTTTTCACCAAAAAAAGTTATAAAGAAAATACGTTTTCGAGGATGGAAATAAGTATAAGACAGTTTTGAAAATGTATATTTAACAGCAAAATTGTTCAAAATTCAATATTTACATTTATTCCCTTTCAATTGTAATACTTGAACACATTTGATTTGCATTAAATCAATGTTTTCTGAGAGTTTCAGATGGAATTTCATTCCAATACTGTTTAATGCAAGATTTTAAAGTTTCTCTATCGTCAAATTAACGTTTATTTTTGTATACTCTTCTTGACAAAATTCCCCACAAATTTTCTATTGGGTTTAAATCTGGAGACTTAGTGGGCCAGTCAAAAACTTCAAAATTTTTTTGTTTTAAACAGTCTTTCGTGAGCTTAGAAGTGTGTATATCAACGTTGTCCTGTCAAAAAATGGCATTATTGGTTTCTAGACGATTAATAAATAGGAAAAAGACTTTTTTCCAACACATTGATATATCGAGCAGAGTTTTGTTTCCCTTCCATCACTACTAAATCAGCTTTTCCAGACGCAGAAAAAGCTCCCTAAACCATAGCAGATCCTCCTCCAAATGGTCTTTTTGAAAACAGCTGCTTCTCTTTTCTTATATCATGTCAATAACATTGGGAGATGTCGGGCCCATCCAAATGAAACTTTTTCTCATCAGAAAACACCACGGTTTCCCATTTCTCCTTTGGCTATGTTACCTTTTTTTACCTAATCTACTCGCATCTTCTTGTGTTAAGTAGTTAAAGCAGGGGCTGTCTCTCTGTTTCTATATACGAGATTTGGCGATTCATGGAGGAGTTGACGAACTCTTCTTGGAGTGATGGGTAAATTTGTAATTTTAGGTGGCCGACCTGGACGTTTTCTGGTGACATACGATTCAGGGCCCTTTAGTTAATTTCTCACAACAGTTCAGGACCTCGACAGTTCTCTTGCTATAAAACTTATAGATTTTCCTTCCAGTTTATAGGCAGAAATTTGCTCTTTTTCATTTTCATTAAGGCGGGGTGTGTCTAGGCATTTTGCTGTAACTGTATTCAATTATGAAATGTTTAAATTGGACTTACATGACTTAAAATCATGATAAAAGTCTTTTTATAATCTACACATCCACTTATTCTTCCTTCGGCATTCTGAAGTAAATCAGATGCAGATGAAGATGCGGGGATTGACAAGAGATGGGAAATAAACCTTATATTAGGAAAATAATATATATATATATATATATATATATATATATATATGTGTGTGTGTGTGTGTGTGTGTGTGTGTGTGTGTGTGTCCAATAATTGAACAAAGAAATAAGATCTCTATTTTCGTTCATGTCTTTTTAGATATCGATGAATGCGCGCTGGACTTTCATGATTGTCACCCGAATGCCACCTGTGTCAACACGGATCCTGGGTTTAAATGTTACTGTAAGTCAGGTTTCCGTGGTATTGGAGTGAAAGGTTCATTTGCCAACGGTAGGGAATGTCCAGGTAAGTCGGGTTCTTTTCAATCTACTAATTCTTGCTTTATGTAACTGGAAACTTTCACGGATATCCTTTTTTTATCCAGCCACATCGACATTCGCCAACAAACGGTGCCAAATGCATCAGGCAATAAGATGTTTTGAATTTAGTGTTTTCCTTCTCCAAACAGGTTCCCTTATTCTATTTTCTTTTGTCGATAACCATTGCAGTAAGCCCACTTTTCCTTTCGTTAAATTGAGTAAATAGTAAAACTGTCTCTGAAGAAGAGTTAATTAAATATTACCTTATATATCTACTCATGAGTGTATGTTTGGCTTCAACAATAACATTTCTTCTTACTTTTATTGTAACATATTTTATTTCAATTGCTTTCTCGATTTTTCTAGACGATAATGAATGCAATATGCGAATGTGTCCCTGGTCGGCATACTGTACGAATCTACCGGGAACTTTTAAGTGCACTTGCAGAAAGGGTTTCAAACAAACAGCACCTACTACTTGTGAAGGTGAGTACCCTCTTTCTACTCGACACACACAGCTCTACTATTTTACCCGCAATTACTGCGGTTGGGGAATTAGAAGAAAATGGATTCATGCCTTTCTCGAGGTGATCAATGCAAACTGACTACAAAATAAAAATGTTGACCAGAATTTTAATTCAGCTCGTCGACTTCACCTTTTCAACACTTTTTTGTTATTAGTATTTTTTCTTTTTTTTTGGGTTGGGGTAAAGATGGGCAGCAACATTTCACCGCCAATAAGGTGACGCAGTGATCAATTATTCATCGAGATGTTTATCTCTTCTTGCGTGACTATTCCTGTAGTAGTCGACTGTTATCTGTTTTGGATGGGCCTCACATGATTTAAGATATTTATTTTTTATTTTCAATTTGAATATAAATGAGCTGAGGGACGAAATATTGTTACCTAAAAAGAACTGATATAATGTTTTGTAGAACTTTTTCGGGCATCAAAAGAATTTATTGAAGATTTAGTATTTTGCGTCTGTGAGGAGTTCTAATAAAGAAAATTGCCACAGAACATGTTATCTTGTAGATTTTTACATGATCAGAGTGAAAGTCGGGGAGTCCCCGTGGCGCAATGGCTAAAATGCTGGACTGCAGCGTCGAAGTGAGTGAGTTTGAAATCCAGTCGCGCTATTACATTCACTTTCAGTCTAATACTCGTGGGAAAGATAAAAAAAAAACCTTTCTGCTCCCAGTTATGGTTTAAACAGAATCAATCCTGTTTTACAAAGAAGACATTAAATAACCCATGAAGGTTTATATGCCATTAAACAACGAAAACAAACAAGAGTGAATGTAAGAGAAAGCAAAAAGATAAACAAATACGTGGATCTTGTCAGGGAGAAACAAAAGCTGCGAAACACGAAAGTGATTGTTATAAAAAAATGTAGAACAACCTCTAAGAACTTTAGAGATTAGAGGAAGAAATGATATAACCCAGATAGCATTACTTTTATGCCGGAAAAGCCAAACCCACGAAGTGACAAATTCTTTTTTTATGATGATAATAGGTATAGTCTTTTGGGCTGGATTAAGTAACCTAAAGTCACATTATTATTATTATTATTATTAGACAGGACTAGTTGCCCTATAATTGTATAAAAAGACTGCACTCGGCATAAAACAATCCAACTCATGCTGTAAAACTTAACAACTAACCAACCACCCAATAAAACTAACGTATTTATCGTGGCTCACATTAGTATATATATATATATAGTCAGCTTGCTTATATAACTTGACAAATACCTGAACTTTTCCAGAGAACTGAAAAATATATGGATCATGAAGATGACTGTGACACCGATTGTAGTTAGTGCCATTGGACCCGTCCCCAAAGGCATGAAAAAAGTGACTGATGAAACTGAGAATGAGAAGAAGAATCGAGATCATTGAGACCACGGCAGTGCTAAAATCAGCTATAATACTTACAGGAGTCCTGGAGACCTGAGAAGGAGACTTGTTGTCCTTCCGACTTTTGCGAAAAACCCCTAGATAAAAGTAGTGTGAAAAAGTCGTATAAAGTGAAAATAATAATCTAATCACATTCATTAGTCCATCCAAGGTTCCACATTTTTGGCATAACTTTGATGAAATTTTCGAAATTTCAAAAGTCGTTCCTGGAAAGGCTTTAGAAAACGTTAAAATGTCTGGTCTAGATTGGCTTTCACCCTCTCTTTTTTACTATCTTCTGTAAAAGGGCGTTTATCTTACAACGCTTTCCACTCTCTTGGTAATCGTTACCAGGAGCAGATGGCCAGCTCCCTCTCTCTATATAAATAGGACTCGCTCGGTTTTCCGGCCAGATGTAGAAAACTCAACAAACACCATACCCGCCAAATGGATTAGAAACCCCATTAGAATAAAAATGGTTAGTTGTACCTAATCAAATCTATAATATAGCAAAACTAAATATCAATTCAAATTTTAGTTAATTTGGTGGGGGCGGGGGTTGAGGCTATCTGAAATCTCTGGTCGAACGTACGCCATGTTTGGTGTAAAAAAAGCATTAATCTTTAAACGATAAAAAAAAAATTCTGAGAATAGAAATAATTATTATAAACTTTAATAAAAGTGACTATATCTTATAGTTAAGCAATGATCATCTTACAATCTGCTTGTATTATGGATAAATCCTACAAACGAATATTTATCCTAAACTTTAAAAAAGGAACTACGCTCTTTTTTACAATTAACCATCTTACAACCAATCCGTAATATGGCCAAATTTTGCTTATGAATAATTATCCTAAACTTCAATAAAAGCGACTCTGTCTTTTATTTTTAATAATGACCATCTTACGATCCGTTTGTAATAAGGGTAAGTGCAGCTACTTATCAATAAACTGGATGCCTATTTAATCTTTTGACGGATACGGGAAACAATATTTGGAGTTAATGTAGAATTTGACAATATTTTTAGACATTATAATTGAAACGAGGAATTATGATCGCCAGTAATAAAGATCAAGACCACAGAAAATCATCGTAAGCATTAACTATACCACTACTGCCACTACTACTACATAGATTTTTTGTGTCTGGTTTTATTTGATTTTTGATAACTGATTTTTTTCTTTTGAATTTTTTCTCTCAGATATCAACGAATGTGCCCAGGGAACCCACAACTGTGATCCAAACGCACAGTGTGTCAACACAGAGGGTGGATTTTTCTGTCGTTGCAAAAGAAATTTCCGTGGAAACGGCACGCTCGGATTTTGCGAGAGTGAGTGAAAGATTCCAACAGTTTACCTTTCTTTTAAGGGTGGCTATATTTTTCATATTTGAAGTGAAGTAGAGGTTCCAACATCACAATCTTGAAGTCGAAATTTCTTCTTTACCATGATTGTTTTCAAGTCATTTCTTTAACCGGAAGGTCAAAAAAGAGAGAGAATTCGGCTTTCCTTTTTCTCTCCTAATATATGATGATGTTTACCAAGGATCAGACAAGCACATAGCAATGTATTTAAGACATCTAACTTGACGTTTGCTCGATTTCCCGGTGCCTTCTCTGTTGATGGGTATATTGAACCAGTATGCAGTGATAAAAAAGACAACAAAGATTAGATGGAATGAAGATTCTTCTCATTGGAATAATATTCAGCAAAATACACTCATTTACAATTATTCTATGCTGTGATTTCAATCCAATGTGGTCCACAATTGAACTATTTAGGTAGATTACATTATATATATATATATATATATATATATATATATATATATATATGTGTGTGTGTGTGTGTGTGTGTGTGTGTGTGTGTGTGTGTGTGTGTGTGTGTGTGTGTGTGTGTGCTGTTAGGCAGCAGTGCTTCATTTAAGTATGTTTGATTAAACAATAAAGACACATTTTGTCAATATAATCTTATTAGGATCCTTTCAAGTTCCCAGAAAAATATTTTGGTTTTAGGTAGGAGCTGGTAGATGAATTTACTGAAATTGTCCTGAGTGCTTTTGAACCTTTCATTGGCGATCATTAGGGGTTGTTTGCCAGTGGAATGATTTTTTAAAAAGTTTTAAAAGTTTTTATAACATTGAAAAAGTGACGTAAACATATTGTCGGATTAAACTGAGATGCTGATGACATCGAACGAATTTAAAACAGAACTTTATCAACCAAAATAGAATATTATCAAGAGAAATAGAATATTTAAATTTTCAAATTTTTTCCACTTCATTAATAACTAAAAAAGAAAAAAAGAAAAAAAATACAAACTAAAGGCATTTCAAAACATAGCTAATATTTTCAAAGTTAATTTTATTGATTCTAATTTTAAAAAAGTCTTTAAGCTTGCAAACAAATTTTAATGATGGACTATGAATGGTTAGAAAGCGCTTGGGACAATTTCGGTAAATTCATCTACCAAATCCAACCTAAAACCAAAACACTTGTTAGGAAACTTGAAAAAATCCTAATAAAATTGTATAGATAAGACGTGTCTTTGTTTAATCAAACATGCTTATATATATATATATATATATATATATATATATATATATATATATATATATATATATATATATATATATGAATAGTTCAGCAAATGATTTCAAATTTTGTATTCAAATTTTTTAATATTTCATATACCTATATTACTTATATTTCGGACATTTTAGTCCTCGTCTGGCAGTCAGGTGGTATTAAATCTTGGCGGAGTGTAATTTCAGGTTTTGTGTCTGTGATTTTCCCTTTGGAGTTAATTGCTCGTAAATATTTACACATTATATATATATATATATATATATATATATATATATATATATATATATATATATACACTCACAAAGTTTTTAAATACGAGAATTCCATAGATGAATATGGGCAGCAAAATGAAGTAAATAGTGAAGTAATTATTTTCCTGTTTGAATATTTTCTTTTAAATGTTTTACTGTTTGTCACGTAACGTAAACAGTCATGCAGCACGTATATTATAAAGTGCTATTCGTCTGTTAAAATATGTCATGTGATTTTCATTAGTTCTGCTAAAAATTTATCACGATTTAAACTAGTTTGGGGGTAAACAAAAGAGAGGAAACTTGTTTCGAGTCTGCATTTGGATATCATTGAGCGACTTATTTTGTTCAGCGAAAACACAGTTTCTATTCAAAACATAGATTTATAAGATGTTGATACCTAATTGAATGCGTTCGTTCTTTTTTTATGATTTTCTACGCAAAACAAAAATATGTACATGTCGTAATACAAAAATAAGTAAACACATAATATTCATTAAAGTGCTTTCATTTTTTATTACAGAACTTTAATGCTGGAGATTTTAGTAAAAAGGCTAATAAAATTCATTTTGATTTTAAAAGGTTCCACCAGAAAGTCATGTTATATTAATTTTAGAAGATATTCACCTTTTTGTAAAGAAATTATTCATGGGTGATGAATTACATACATACATACATACATACATACATACATATATGTAAGTACTTTTCCGTATTGTTTATTATATATATATATATATATATATGTGTGTGTGTGTGTGTGTGTGTGTGTGTGTGTGTGTGATAGGAGGAAGATAATACGGTAAATTTGATTAACATATTCCCCAATACGGATAAATTTATCAGAAGTTTATTTCATAAAGACGATATGGGAGAAGTATGTCACTTTTTAAATCTATTTCTTTTATCTTTGTCTTTATTCGGTTTTATTTTTTTACATCTTATATTGTTTGATTTTTAAAATTTTTTCGTAATGTCTTTTACTTAAGTTTTAATTTGGGGAGGACAGGAATCAAAAAAAGAAAAAAGAAAAGCGGCACATATCTTTCTCTTATTCCGTGTAGACTTTGGGAGAAAGAAAATTTCATTTCTCATGAAGCTATCCTCATGAAAAACTTGTCAGTTTAATTTTCCCTATTGTCTTACTGTTTGTATATATATATATATATATATATATATATATATATATATATATATATATATATATATATATATATATATATATTTGTGGACAAATTCACCTACCTCGGAAGCAGCGTCGCATCGACGGAAAATGATATCAATAAGCTACTAGCGTAGGGATGGTCAGCTATCCATGTTATTGGTCATATAGAAGTCAGAACTATCCGATGAAATAAAATGCAATTTTTTCCAAGCAGAAGTCGTGCCCATACTACTATATGGATGCACCATATGTACACTGCATAGAGAAAAAGCTTGGCGGCAATTGCACAAGAATTCTATGAGCTATATTGAACAAATCCTGAAAGCAACATTCCACCAAATAGACGCTCCCCTCTCTCAAACGATCTAAATCAGACAAACCAGATATGCGGGACACTGTTGGAGAGTTAAGGATGAAATCGTAAGCGAGGTTCTCGAATGAACGACTTCACACAGACCAGTAGGTGATGAACGACCAGTAAGAACTGATCTCGAACTATCTACAATAGCTCTGTACGGACACAGGATGTAGTCTAGAGAACCTGCTGAATGCGATGGACGATTGAGATGAATGGCGAAGGAGAGTTAGGAAAATCCATACTAGCGGTATCACATGATGTTGATTATAATGATGATAATATATATATAATCATGGTGTCATTTTTTTTTTAAAGAAAATCAACTTTTTGTAAAAATTCGGTATGGGTGTACTTGTTTAAGGGTTGTACCGTACATACATACATATTCTTTTCTCAAGTGTTTTCCTTGTATATATAAATATATATATACATATAGAAAAAGTTCAAGTCTCAGTGAGTACCCCATTCACATGGCTTTGCACCACATATGAGCTCTGACGAAAGCAACAAGCTGGAAACATACACGTACGTAAGAATGAAAAAGAATAAAAAAAATACAAATTTCTTCATAGACCTTTTCATTTTAAAATCTTTCTTTCTCTCTTTGGACCTAAAACAAAACATATATATATGAGTGTGTGTGCGTGTGTGTGCGTGTGTGTGTGTGTATGATAGATGAATGAAGATGCATACACATGGAGGAGTTCTCCGTGGCGTCGAGAATAACGTGCCGGTCTGCGATATCATTGTAGTCGAGCTTCAGTCGCGCTATTATGTTTACTTTTGTGTTAAAAACCATGGGTTAAATAGTACTGTTGCTATCCTTCTACAATGATGGCTTTGGTATTAAATACACATATGAACAACTAATCGGTTAAAAAAACAGAATCCAACAAATCATTTTTAACCTTTTGTTGATTATCAAAAAAGCTGAACACGTGTTTTTTTTCCAATTCAATGCGAGACAACAGTATTAAAGATAACTTTGTAAAACAACGCTACTACGATAATCCGACAACGCAGACAACAAACAAGATCTACATTTCCATCGAAATTATTTACCTATATTAAAAGCGCATATTCCGGAAAAATGAACACTGAAAGATCAGGAATAAATATAAACGGATAATATTCGAATCAGCGAGAATTACGTGATTTGATTGGTTACTGAGTTTTACGTGGTAGAAAAAAGGAAAAGTCTGAGAGAACGTCAGAGCATACAATTCATTGCAAATTGGCCCAGGCAGTCGCGATGGCAACCGAGTGTTGAATTCGCTTCGAGATAATTCGAAATGAGATAATTTCTAATCTGCACAATTTTTTCTCTCCATCCGAAATGTCACATAGAAGACCCATAAATTGTCGTGAAAGCCACCCTGAAAACATAAAGTAGAGTGATAAATGTTTGTAGGGTCTTTATCAATTTCTTTTTCATCATGGTATAAAAACGACGATTTATAGCTTCTGAATTCTACTAAAGAACGAGCGACAACAAGCAACGGTTGTCTTGCCATCTGACAACGCTACATAACTGCCTGTAAAAAATGAGGGGATTAATAATGTTTGTCTCGTTTGTGTTTCTCTGTTGAATATTGTACCAATGGTCTCTAAAGGAAGGTTGAACTGTTACTGCACCAAAGAGGACGTTATAACGTTACACACCAAATGTACGTTTGTAACTCTGCTCAGCACAGGTAAACGCTTGCAACGCTATGGTGTTCAAATGGAAGTTCGTGCAGATGCGGTCCCAGTAAACATTTGTACTTCTACTACTATTACGCATAGCTATTTGTACCACCACGAGACGAAAGGGTTTATTCGCGTTGCGCTACGTCTTCATTGGAAGTCAGACTCTGTTGTAACGTCGTTTGAGAAAAAAGTTAAGAACACACAAAACTCAGTTCTGGTTCATTAACACAAAGTTTTATTCGCTACTACACTTTTTAAGTAGTCGTCGGGGAGAAAGAAACAGAATATGAAAACTGAGTTGACCGCGTTACCTGGGAGCAGAACCAAGGGCAACTTTACCATAACTGTACCAAATAGGACGCTGTACCGTTATACACCAAATGCACGGTTGTACCACCACATGCTCGTTGTGCTACGTCTAAGGTGGTAACTGAACTCCGTTGTAACCTCGCCGTCGGAAAATTTGACAGACACTCGAAACTTTGTCTTAGTTCAATAATACAAAAGTTTATTTGCTACTACATTTTTTAATAAGCCGCTAGGAGAAAGAAAGAGAGTATAAAAGGTGAGTCGACCACTTTAACTGGAAAAAGACAAACATCATGTCATGAGGAGAAAGAGAGAGCAGACACAGACCTTGAATTTTCTTTCTGTATTTTCTTGTGTAGTTCTAACATACTAATCTGATATACCGCTATATATTGGACAATATCTACGTTATTCTCAATCAATGCATTCAAACCTTTTTTCTTGATATAGACCCAAAATATTACTATTGATATTGGCATAATTGGTTGTAGGAAAATATCTAGTCACGTCTCCACTCATCAAAGACTAATATCAGTATTAGTATATTCGTGATATACTAACACTGAACACGACAAAAGGAAAGACACGATAAACACATTTATATATACAAGAATATTTAACCTTTTGTATACATAATTGTCATACCAAGGAACATTCAAACTGAACCACCTTATCCCTTCATGAATGGGTTAAATAGTATCATTGCTGTTTTTCAACACGGATGGCTTTGGCATTAAATAACCTGCAAAGTTTGACATGTCATCAAACAGAGAAACCAAACCAAACCGAATACACAAACGTGTGTCAACTGCAAGAAATATACACATACATATTACTCAATGAATTATCAGTATGTAGAAGGGGTACATAAATGGAAAAATCTTATTTGAAGAAAGAAAGTAAAATAGCCACGTGGTTTTGCCATTTCTTGGCAGGATTCAAGACATGTTTCTCCTGTTCAAAGAACAAAGACAAAAGAGTTCGATTATTATCAATAGGTTACAAAGCAAGAGAAATAAGATGAAAAAAATAGTGAATAAAATTGAAAATGCTTCATCTAAAAAATTTGCAAAACTTACACTATTAATATTTCGTGTAAAAGCAAGATAAATAAAATGGAAGAAATATGAGTACAAAATTGATCAAAACTGATACACTTTTGTTACTAATCCAAAAAACTTTACAACAAATGGTATTAACTTTTTAAATATTTGAATTTATCTCTTGCAAATTTATATTTCTTTAGGCATCGGAATCTGCCAATGTTTTGGTGACCCTCACTGCGTTTCCTTCGATAGCAAATGGTTACACTTCCAAGGCAAGTGTAAGTATGTGATGGCATCAGACAATTGCCCTGGAAACACCTCACCGACGTTCGAAGTACAAACGCTTTTCTGGGATGAGCACGGCCCTAATCAAGGGTTTACATGGGTGAAAGAAGTCACCGTAATTATTGAGAATTGGGTAAGTATAAGTGATATATATATATATATATATATATATATATATATATATATATATATATATATAAGTAGAAATAAAAAGATTAATTAATTTCTTTGTTGTCATTATAAATTTATTTCAGGTCAATGATGACGCGCTTCAGATGGTGAACGAAAACTTTTTAGTATTACTCAAAAATCCTATTCACAAACGTAACGGTTATAGGCGTTGTTTCCTTAAGCTTCTGAGGAGACAATTATTTGGAGGTTGCAGGTTCAATTCTGACTGCAGGTGAGTAACAATACAGGAATACTTAACACTCGTACCCGGTTATGGCTAACAGAATCAGAACAGGCGACCACCGTGGATTCAATAAAGGGCGTAGTTCGAAGTTCCGTGAAGGTTCTCGAGTTCGACAAACACCTGAAGAAGGCCGGATGACATATCGATCGAAACGTTGTGGAAATAACAATAAAGATGAAGACAATAGTCCGAAAACCCTTAATAATAAAAATCATCAAGCTTCGTCTCAGAAACTTAGACAACAAGTGTGTGAGTTCTCACAGGGGAGTGTTTTGAAAATAAACGAAAGTGCTCCTGTTCTATTTTGCTTATTGCTTTGTTGATATTTAATGATATTATTACGCACTCATATATACATATATATAGCAGAAGGAGATATTAACATACATATAATCAAGGCTTGATTGCTACTCATAGTTTAACGACCATGTGGAAGTCCGATCACTTTGATAATATAAAACAGTATTCGTGTCAGTACTACTGTATGTTAGCACCACTTCGACTTTAACGAAACACCTGAAGAAAAAACTGGATGTAAAATACACACGGGATGCAGGGTGCCGTTTTGGGCAAATCCTGGAAGCAACACCTGCTAAACAGCAGTTTTAAGGTCACTCACATCTCACGAACCATTCAGATAAGAAGAGCTAGGCATTCTGGATATCGCTCAAGAAGTAGGGACGACCTCATGAATAACGTTTACAAATGAACTCGTACACATGGACAAACCAGTGCCGACAGACCAGCAAAAACTGGACACTGGGTGCCGACAAGAGGACTTAACAAGTACAATGGCCGATACGAAGTCATAGTGAGAGAGTGAGTGAGTGAGTGAGTGAGTGAAAGAGAGAAAGAGCGAGTTAAAGGAATCTGTGCTGTCGGTATACATTGATGAACATATGAATATATACAAAGATAAACAAAAGTGATAAGATATTCGTGTTTATTATTTCTTTTATTGTTCTCAATAAGTTTCAACCTCAAGTCACACTCAAGAAAAAATGTTTTGTAAAAAAAATAAGTTTTTAGAAAGTTTTTAAAATAGATACTTAAAGAGTTGTTATGCTATACGAGAAGCAACGAAAAATGAACTCATTCGTTGAAAGAAACTGATCTTTACATATCCATTATCAGGACACCTGGCACTGACTTCGTCATTTGGAAGATATATGCTAAGCATAGGCAGAGTGTATTTCAGATTAGCCGTTACTACTTTGTTTATTAAGGTGTTTATGTGTCACACCAAATATGTCCATTTTATTTCAAAGAGAGTCCTTGAGGGTAATCCTGCTTGATGTTAGAGCCGTTTGGATTCAGTGTTTCAAGATGCTTTATCTTTATATCTTCGTGTGTTTCTATAACCACTTTGATATTTTCCACTGCGTTTATTTCCAATTCTTTCTATGATTGTGAATTGCACATCTCTGTTAAAACCGTGACCGTTTGCGCGGAAATGTCGTTCGACAAGAATTAGTTTGTTGTCATCTAGATAATTGATTATGTACCTATTGTCATTTAGTCTCATGGAAAAAAGCCATTATGATTTCATTTGAAGTTTGAATTCACTAAACAAATCTACTGGGTAATTTTGCATGTTTCTAAGTTTAAATTTCGATTGTTTAATTCCTTGAAAAATTTGAACAAATCTATTCTCTATCTAGTTACGAGTAAATAAAAAACAGGACAGAATGTTCATATCTATCTATCTATCTATCTATCTATCTATCTATCTGTTCTCTTTTTTAGAAAATCAGTCTCCTTCAGAATAAAATACTCAACGTTAACGGCATTTTTAAAAACGTGCCCCATAAAATCAATGAAAATATCATGATAAGGCCAACTCCCAAATTCCTGGTAAGTATAACGGAACTGGAATTTTTTCTATCTTTTTAATCAACAGATAAAAGATTTATCTTCCTTCTCATTCCTTATTCCTTATTTTATGGAAGCTTAAGATATTGTGCGATTTTCTGAAATATCTGCCTTTATAAAATTGCTTTTCGAATTCTCTATCTTTTAATGTTCAGTTGCCTAGACGTTGGCTAAGATATTATTTGAGTCTAAGTAATGAAATCTTATTTGATAGATTAAAAATAGATTTCATGGTTAATTTTGTGTTGTTTAAATTAAGATGAATTGCAATTATGTAGTGTAAAATTGCTTTCCTGCTAGCTTGCTTGATTTTAACGGTATGTCGACCCACCCACGGTTTTTTTATGCCTTTTATACATTTTTGGTGCGGTTGTTTTTAAAAGTTTTCTTTTGCACAGGGACCAATCGAAAACGAACAATTTTTAAACAGCTTTATTTGACTCATATCTGGAAATCAAACAAGTACTCCCTTTTAGAGTGGACCTCTGGAAGGGATTTAGTTAGCATATTATAAGCCCCACTAACGATATTATCCATCATTTATATGGACTGTTTACTGTATATTTAGCGATGAATATGTCAGGACCAATTCATTTGTTCACTGATACACTGTAAAAAAAAACGACTTACAAAAAAACAACAAAAAAAAACATACAAAATGGAAATGTCATTATATAAAAATATAGTTAGGTTTTTACATAATTTTTGCCAAAATATTTCATCATTCGTCTAACGAATTATTAAATGTTAAATTATGTGCCAGATATTCGGTGAGTACGATATTTTTAAAAATATAAATCTAATTCAAATGAAGAAAATTATCCAAAATTTAGTAAAGTTAAGATTTTATACATTTTTATTGAATGGTTCTATTATTTATATAACCAAACCGATTTGAAACTCAGCTTAAAATATTATAAACATTCTCTATAAGTTATATTAAGCCTTCAGTATTTTAAATAAATATATGTAATTGCGTACCGAATAATTTTATGTTTGGATTACAGAGCCTGTGAATTATATATATATATATATATATATATATATATATATATATATATATATATATATATACATGCATACTTACATATACATATATACAAATATAACATATATAAATATTCACAAATATACAGGTTATTTCATTAGAGATTGTTTTAAAACATTGGCGAGTTATTCAATAAAAATGACGTTTTCGCATGCAATATCAGGATGCAACATTTTGCCCTTTTTGTAGTTGTGGCATCTTTCGAAAATAGTGAAGAGATCGCTTTATGAAAATTGTATAACGACCAGAATAAATGACCATCCAAAGGGAAAATATCTGCAGAATACGACGGAGGAGTAAAGATTTCCAAATCAATTTTGGACGCAATTCAATTATATTTCCCCGCTTGTATGTAAAACATAGTTTACCAAAGGAGTAAATGGCCGTAAGTGGGGACCAGAACAAAAACGGCCTTGCTACCACGACTCAAACCTGAAAGGCATCAGTCTACTTCGATATTCCGATATGATGCAATAAGAACACGCAAAATTTTAAATTGATTCAAATCCATATATTTCGAAATTACAAATCGCAGGAGTAGAGTATGGCTTTTATATATTAAACACTAAAAATATTTAACCCAAAATTCCCCATTTTTATTACTAGACCCTCGTTGTCCATATGTGCTTTTTGTTGCTTTCTTTCCTTATGCTTTGATCGACTAACCGAAGTTCTTGATCTTTTAAAGGAATTAATTACTAGTTTCGGTTTGAAAGTTTCCTGGGACGGTGACTCTCTGGTGGAAGTGAAATTACCGCGATCCTATATAAACAAAACCTGTGGGCTCTGCGGTAGATTCAATCATGACCCGGCAGACGACTGGACAATTGGAAAGGCGTGCGACGTTAATGGTCCACTGGTAAGTAGTTCTCTATCGATATCGATTATAGTAAAAAAAAAAAAAAATTTGACGTGACTAACGTCTGGCTAATGTGCTGTTTGATACCATATTTTGTGTTCATGACTTTGAAATAGATTTGTTATTACAACCACAGGAAGCGGATTTATCAGGTTATCTATTTAGTAGAAAAAACGATTCTTCCTCAGGAGTGAAATTTTACTTGTTAACTGATCGATGGACAGGCTGTTCCATTACAAGAATAGCACTGTACCATGAGCCAGCACAGTGATTGATTGTTTTTAACGATTGTTTTTACTCACAATTATATGGCATCAAGTATTCTTATCTAATGCAAATAATTTGCATGCAGATGCATAGTTTCAAGCACTTCTATATAAGAATAATGATTATTTAGTTTCATATAATTATTTCTATTTGATAATAATGATTTGTTTGCACACATTTATATGGTTTCAAGTGACTAATAATCATAATGATCCATAGTAAGCAATGAAAACTTCAGGTAATTATTCGTAATACTAATAATTTACAACTATATGTCACCTAGTATTCTTAAAGACTACAAATAATTTTAAACAGGTCTATTTGACTCATAGATGGGACCCTAACTGGCACAACAACTCTGATTCTTAGGGACCTGGGAGTAATGGCAATGAAGGGTCATTGCCAATACTCCACATTTCTTATATCTCCAGATGAAGTTAAGTGTCATACCAAGGACACCCCTTTTATTGAGGGTGGGGATCTTACCTCTCTGAAGAGGATACAGGCTGCGTAATCTAAGCCTCAATTCAGTGTTTCCAAAACCATGCACTATAGCACAAAGGTATACCACGAGATGCAATTGCACACACTGCAATTTTATACGAAAAAACATCACAAAAACAGACGACTTTTATTTCAATAGAGCACCAGAAAATTTTGTAAAATAAATTAAAGAATTATTTTCCATCAGTAAAAGCAGTTTAATATTATTGATTCGGAAACTCTTTCATGAAAATTTAATCTAATAATCGTTTAAAGTTATGGGAAAAATTGTTTTCTTTATCCATATTTACCAACCCCTTCGCTTGGGCAGGATATGACACAAGGTCAATTTTTAAACGGAGTTTAACCGGTTTGAATTCAGAGTATTCCTTCTCCTCGACTATTTCCCTCACCAAGGCTGAAGAACCCATTCTGCCCTACTATTTACCCATAGCTGGAGGGAGAATAATTGGATTCATACGTTTCCGAAGGGTATTAGTGCTATGTGAAATGCAATCAGCCTCGTCCAGGATTTGAACTCTTGTCACCGTGTCCGTTTCCTACGACGATAACCACGGGCACTTCCAATTGTTTTCTTTATCAAGCAACAGTGGACATTAAATTAGCATGAAAAATTAACTGACTTAAGTTCAAGTCTTGCTGAAAGCACAGTCCCCGCTAAATTATTCCAGCTGTAATGAACTTGTCCAGTTCTTAAGCGGATGACCCTTTAGTAACAGCAGGTTCTGTAGCATATGGACCTTTGTTGGATTATTTTGTGCCGAAGACAGACTTATGGTTTCCAATTACACACCGTGCACAAATGTATTTTAATCAGGTAAAAATTTCCTACTCGTTTACCGGATCAGTATTTCATTTAACCATATATTGCTGTATTTCAAAATTAAGACATGACCTTAGGGAGATCTATTTTGCTCATAGATGGGATTTTCGCATCTTCTAACACTTCAAGTCTGAGTGAAACAGGAATTAAATGCAACGAAATTTTCAATCTATATTCACAGAGCTTCAGAAATGGAGTCTCACTATTTAATACACTTTAGTGTCATACTCAGAACACCGACCAAAATGAGGCCACTAATCTTAGTAAATCAGTGTGCAATAACAAATCACTTTTTACAGGTAACAGCTAAATATGAACTTAGACTGTAGCCAAGTTAAATATTGAGATTTTTCCAAAATGACAACACATATCCATTGATTTTTATAAGTTGTAAATATAGATGATAAAGCTAGTCTGACTAAATCAATTTCTAATGACGATAGCAACAGTTGATAACCACTGAAGCATTCAGAAACTCGGACGGCGCTTGTCGACAACCGTTGTAGAGTAAATGGCACCACAACCTCGCATCGATGCCCAGACAATTCGACCCTAGCGATACCCTATTATTATTTATCGTTGACAGGTCAGTTGGAATTTATCACCAAATTTAACATCAGCAAGCTCAAAAAATCTTACCCCACCCAAACCAAGTCAACTAAGTCAGAAACAAATAAATACTCATTAATCAAATGTTCCTTCGTACGGGACAGACAAAAATAAATAAATAAATAAATAAGAAAGAAGAAAAAAGAAAAAAAAAAGAAAAAGAAAATTCTTTAATATAAATCTTTCTCTTTTTCTCTCTATCAGTCGATATATTAATAAAACAAGCTGTACTTACCCACATTACAAACGGGTTGCAAAATTATCACTATTGAAATAAAGGACGCAGATTAGCTTTTATAAAACTCAGGATGTCACACAAGGTAAATTTTAAGTGAAATATAGATGGTTTGAATTCAGAGTTTTTCTTCTTGACTAGTTGCTTTACGAAATCTAAAAAGCCTACTTTGCCCTTCTAATTACCCATAGCTGGGAGGGGAACATGTGGAGTCAAGCCTATTCCAGTGGCATTAACACGAAGGGAAATGCAAGATTTGAATTCATGTCACAGATTCTATTTTCTACGACTATAACTGTAATACCACGAACGCCTCTCAAACTGAAAAACACTCAGTATTTGTGTGGAAGAACTACCTAACAAAACTTAATAGGTAATGTTAAATTAAATGTGATTAATTTTGTAAGTAAAATAAAAAAAATCCTATCTTTTAAGTTGGTAAATTTAAATTCTATGTGATCAGTTCTCTTGCAGGAACATGGTTTCCTGCTTATCATCCTTTATTGTTTGTGACACAATATTGAGTTCAAAATTCTATTTATGGCTCATTCCCTATATTTTACATGAAAACCTTTTTCGGTCTCCAAAATGCCAAATTTGGTGGCTCTTCATCAGATCGTTTGATCATCTGTAGAGAACAGAAAAACAAACATTTCTCAGTAATTGATAAAGGTAATGAATTCCAGTGAGGTGACCTGATGATTTTTAAGTTAAATTCGTTGTTAGATGAATTTAATACTCATTCACATTTAGCGTCGATTAAATTTCAACAAAAGAAATAAAAATACGATAGATGTTTGAGTCTGTTGTATTTTCTCTGAGACTTTTACCCTGATTTAAACTTGTTGCACTTCAAACTGTTCAGCATCTTCGCAAACGAGAGTGCTTAGATAATCAAGACTTGTATCCTTAATTGATCGATGGATTTTAACGGTATATCAAACCGTCTGGGGTTATTTTATGCCTTGAGGTTAGAGAATCGTGTACGCTGTACGTTTATAGTTACATTTTTAAGTAGTTCTTTCTTATGAGGTTTTTCAACGTAATTGGATATTAAGTATTCCTGTCAAATGTTAATATTTTACACATAATTACATGTTTTCAAATAACAATTTCTATCAAATAAGTTAATAATTTGTTTGCAAACACCAATGCGGTTTCACGTAACTAATCTTATAATGGAGATAATATTTGTTCGTCTAAAACTACGTCACCATCGACGTTACTATTCTCATAGTTATTTACGTTACATTCTCCATGATTTTATTTAAATCTCAGTTATTAAGAAAATGGTTTTATTTTATTAATATTGCTGGCCTTATCTACAGACGAAAAACATACAATTGTATTTATATATACAACCAAATAGGAGTTTACAGTGTGAATGGGAGGTACAATTTGCCTATTCATCTAAAAAAAATTGATTCTAATAAATATTTATTAGATATAATAGATTTCAAATAGTTTGGTTTTATGTTGATATGCAAAAATCGCATAGATAAATTATAAAAGAAATCTATGAACAAAAATAAACAACTGGAATTTTATTATTTACTGTCTTATTAAATAGTTAAATTAGAAACATTTAGCAATGAAAGCCGAGAGTAATAGGAAGTGCTAGCGTCCAAGTTATTCTATTTTTCGATCATATCCCCTCTGTTTCAAATAAGTTTCACGTCATCATCTTCAAATCGCAGCGCCAGCACTGATCTCCCTGACCCTCTCCCGCCACCCGTCTCTATGGTCCATCTGCAAGGCAACATCCTGGTTGTCCTACCTTTGCTCGTCCATGTAAGGGAGTCCACTGGAGTATGTCGCTTATGAGTTCGTCCCTACTTCTCCAGCAGTGTCCCGCATGTCTAGTTCGTTTAACTTGGATAGTTTTTGTAATGCGTGGTAGGTGGCCGTACAGCTGCTGCTTTATCGGGAGCTGCCTCCAGCACTTGTTCAATATTCCTCGCAGCATTCTAGTGTAGTTGCCGTCAAGCTTTTTCTCCATATGTTTTGTTTGTGTCCATGTAGTGAATCCATATAGCCGTATCGACACAACCGTTACTTGGAAAAAACTGCGTTTTATTTTATCGGTCAGGTCTGATTTCCATATGACCGATAGCGAATCGATAACTGCCTATGCCTTTGCAAGTCATATGTTGATGTCTGTCTCGGTTGATGAGACACTGCTTCCTAGGTAGGTGAACTTGTCCATTAGTTTAAGAGAACTGCCATTTAGGGTGGTGATGTCACCTCTTTGATTAAAGCACATGTATTCCATTTTGTCTGCATTGACATGGAGGCCTATGCCTGCAGTGGCTCGTTCCAGACTATGTGGTAGGGTTTCGGCTAGGGTGGGTGTATTTGTTTGTGCAGGGTATCTTCTGCTTCTTTCTTTTGTCAGCTTGAAACCGTTGTCTTTCATTTTATCAATAGACGTTCTAAGTACGTAGTCTAGGCAGAGGATAAAGAGGTATGGGGATAATGTGTCTCCTTGCAGTACACCTGCTACGATGTCGAAGTAGTCTCCGTCGCCATAAGTTTGACGTAACAATTCGATAATAAATAATATCAAATACTATTTCTAATTTATACATTTTTTACATTGACAAAATTAATTTTTAAAGAATATTTACACACACATAATAAAAAAAGTCATCAAAATAAAGAAACAACTATTAGATAGGAAAAAGAAAGAGAAAAAGAAAGAACAAGATAGATAGATAGATGTTGAATAGTCAAGACTATCTTGTAATTACCCATGAAAAACTCATGAATATATTTGAATTCCTAATCCAACTCCAATCACAATATATACTCACAGAATAACTGTATCTCACAATTCAAGTTGTAGTCGAATTGAAAACTTTTTTTCTCGAGTGACCGTGATATTTACTGTAAATTACGCCAAGACTGACCGAATCAACTTAAAAAGATAGACAAGCAGGCATCGACAGAAGCAGTAAAAAAGGTGCTACTTGTATTGTTAACCTCGGCAAGGTCCAATTTAATAATCCTTGGACATTTATTGCATTCTGTTGCAGGCAGATAACGATGTAACATTCGGCCAATCCTGGTTGGTAGCTGACTACACTGATGGCGTTAATGTAGATGAGTGCAAAAAAAGCTGTGAAAAACCCGGCCCACGACAACAATGTGAACCCGAAAAAGAAAAACTTGCCAGATATCTTTGTGGTAAAATGGAAAAGGATTTTCAGGTGAGCTATAAAAAAATTTACCCAATAATTTCTCTTTAGGAAAGTCGTTATTATGTAAAGAGTTGTTCAGACTATTGAACTTGTCTCAAAATTAAAAAAAAGGCTGCTATGTAAGTAATGGATAATCATCAGATGGCGGAGAAACATAAAAACATTATAGGCGTTAGGACTTAGTTGCTTTATTCTCTCCATTCAGTTCCTGAGGCTGTGGATATCGATGGCAATGAATAACAGACGCAAAGGGAAGAATCGTTTCTTCGTTCAAGTTGGAACTGGCTCTGATAACCAATAGTGGTCACGTCAGAACTATAGTCAATATCTCTTGAATGGACCCACTTTCTATCTTTTCCACTCTCTCAGGGGCACAGCGCCTATGTCTCCTTAATTTCTTCTCCATCTGTATTGGTTACAAGGATACACTGGAACTATGAAATCGATGCCCAGTCTATTGGTCACGTCTTTCAGTGGATATGTTGTGTACGCAACGTAGAATAGAAGTGAACGTCTCTTTTCAGCGAACAGTGGCAATTTGAAATCTGTGATCGAAGTTGAAGAAACAAATTTTACTTGCCGGAAAAATGAAGATTTTTAATATACGGGAAAAAATATGTATACAAAGGTTAAAGATTATTATTTACGATGGTGAGAAGCAGTGGACTAGAATCAAACCATGACCTTAGCAGATTTCTATTTTTGATTATTGCATCAGATAATTCTAAAAAAAAACACTTCCCTTCAGCCACTTTTCGCTGAATCTCACGAGATATATATATACAAAATTCAGCCCAGGTAAATCTGACGAATCTAACAGTAGTAGCTAATTACACGCAAAGCCCAGCAGGGGCCAAAAGATCGTTTCCTATAATGGCCATCGTGAAATCTGAATCGAAATAATTTCTATTTTTGATTCACATTTTCTCTTGTAGAGATCAGAAAGTTATTTCCGAAAATTTTAATCAATTATATTTTAAATGAATCATTTTTTGCCGGTGGGTCAAAAATAAACTTCAAGTAGACTCTTTAGCAAGTTCGAGGTGATAATAGCTATCCCAGTGCACCAATAATAAAACATTTGCACCTAGAATTCTAAACATTATTCACCTACAGACAGAAAATGCATCTGCAAAATCTAAAGATTTATGTTGAGTTGAAACAACCTTTTATTATCTAAAAAGAACAAAAAGTTTGTTTTTAATAAGCGATACATTTTATACTCACAATAATTTGTATACTTTCAAAATCTGTCTTATGAATACTGTAATATTATCACCAATTGTTCTGCTTCACCGCTTGAAGTAAGTAAAATATATTCATGTAATAACAAGATGGCTGGGATTGTCTTTTATTTTTTCTACTTTTCCCGAGTTTTTGAATCGTCCCTCCTCTGTTCCCGTGAGTGTTTGTTTCCTCGTACATAACACACACACACACACACACACAGAGAGAGAGAGAGAGAGAGAGAGAGAGAGAGAGAGAGAGAGAGAGAGAGAGAGAGAGAGAGATCCGTCGTTTTATATTGGGGTTCACAGAACACTAAAACCCCACTTCCATCTCGGCTGAGTGACATCATCAGGTCACCTCCCGCCACAACTTAGATGTCTGACCGGTGGTGACGTCGGCTAGACACAGTCTGGAGTATTAAATCAAGCACCTAGACCACTGGACGTGATGTTGAACTTAGTAAACTCATTTTTTTCCGGCTGCTTATTTTTTGATAATTTATCTATAAGTACTCCTGTGCCATTCGTTTTTGTATCAATTCAAACTTGTAAAATTATCGTGGCACTAACTTAAAGCAGTTTTGAACTTTTATTTGAAAAAAAAATCTGTTTACTGTCTTTCACAGGATTGTTTTGCTGCAATGGAACCCTTAATGCGTACTCAGTACCAATTCAGCTGCATTTATGACTTGTGTCATATTTCATCGAATTCTACGGAAGGGATATGCCAATTTGCCAGCGCTCTGTTGAATGAATGTCAAGTGAATATGAAGCTGAATACTTACTCTTGGAGAACCTATTGTCGTGAGTAGAAAGAGAAGAAATCTTACTCTCAAAACGATTATGGTCATCTGACATCATAGTAAACGAAGATATATATAGTAACTTATTTAATGATATTGCACGAAAAGGCTAAATTGATTTTTCATATCTCTAAAGATGTAATGATCGACTATATAAGTAAAAATAAATACTGGCTTAATTTAGATTTTATAATCGACTAGGTGCACATTACTAAAAAAAGAAAAAAAGAAAAAAGATCTACAATCTATCTATCTGCGCATGCACAAGAACTCCAAAGCACACACTCGTACACAAGGATGTAAATAATAACATTTCAGCAATATTTAATTTTTTTAATTTAAAACATAGAGAACTTCATTTCACAGCTAAAAAACATAATGCATTTTATATCATAAAGTATTTATTATGTAATGATATAACATAGAAATATAAATAAGTTAGAATATTAATAATTGAAATAAAATAATCAAATATAGATATACTAAATTATTATATTCATATATGTTAAACATATGATAATTCATACAAAATGTATTTAATTGAAATAATTATAAATATTTTAAAATATTAATGATTATGATATATATATATATATATATATATATGTGTGTGTGTGTGTGTGTGTGTGTGTGTGTGTGTATTCATATATATATATATATATATATATATATATGTAATATGAAGTACAGACCACTTCATATTTCCGAAAAAGCAGTACTCATGATACATATAAGTGTGCCATGAAATTTAGTAAGTCTGTCTCAGTCAATATATATATATATATTCTAAATCGGAATTGAAAAAGTTGTGAAACATGAAAGTGACGGTGATACTAATTGTAATTGGTGCTCTTGATACAGTCACTTAATGATTGGTACTGGGACTAGAAGACTTGGAACTAAGAGGACGAGTGGAGACCATCCATCGGCCTGAATACTGAAGAGAATCCTAGAAACTTGAGGAGACTTGCTGTCACTCAAACACCAGTGAGAAACCATCAGCTAATGCTGGTGTGAAAAATTCGAAATGGAGTAAATAATAATTATACAATTACTAAAAAATTTAAAAAGGTATAGCACCTTGAAATTACAACTGTGCCTGAAACAATTGGGTTCCGGGATATGATCAAGAAATAGACATATAAACACTCATTGTTCTTATACGTATCAAAATTACTCTGAGTTTGACTGAGTTTGATCATATTTAATCAGGTGACACCCCTGAATTGTGTTCGAGTCAAAGTAATTATAAGCCAAAATATCGACTGCTGATTTTCAAGACTTGAAGGCTCTCAGATCTCTGAAGATTGCCGCAACATAGTGTTCCTAACACCGACTAGACTGTTGTTAGACACTATCCTTTTTAGATAAGTTCATGTCAGGTTCATTTACTCCTACTAAATATTTGTATATTTTTTAAGGAAATGTGAATATTTGCAACTACTAAATTTGCCATGGATAGTTTATTCTGTATTCAGTTTTGATCTATTATATTCATAGTTAGAGATTTTTCTAAAAATTGATGCCGTCCAAAAATGTCTCCTTTATGGAAATTATATAATAATATTGTTCTATGGCAATTGTGATTTTTTTCTTTTTTTGACATTTAATACAAGCATCTTTTGAAAATTAAATAGTATCAACCTGATTCCATAAAATTCTGGAAGGTTCTGGAAGAAGTTACGAATTACTATAACTTATTCGTTCTTCAATCATGGTGAAGAATGCTGAACTGGACAAGAAGCTCTGAATAAAAATACTGATGAGACCAAAATAGAATTATTCGACCACGCAAACTCTTGGTATTTATGGAAGAAATCAAATATAGCCCACAAATCAAAAAATACACAGCCTCTCTACAATTAAGCCAGTTGAGAGTACTATACTTTGGGGATGCTTACTTTTCCTGGACAGAGAGAAATCGTGAGAGTACGGGGTATCATGGATGAAGAGCAGTATTAGGGTATTTCTTAAAAGTAATATTACACAAAGTGCATGAAAGCTGTCTTTGTGGCGTTACTAGACATTCCAACATGACAATGATCAGAGACACTCAGCACAAATTGTTACAAAATATTTAGATGACAGCAATATGAAGATATTGGTGTACCTCACACAAAGTCCTGATCGAAACTTTATTAGAAATTTATGAGCCAATTTGAAGGAAAATTTAGGTGACAGAAATCCTTCAAATTTGAAGGAACTAGAAACAATTGCCAGAGAAGAATGAAGCAAAATAATTGTTAGTATCTGTAGTGATCTTAAACGGAATTATCAAAAAAGATTAAGGGTAATAAGCAAGAATAATGATTACTGAGGCAAGATGGCCAATAATTTTTTCAATGTTTGTTTGATGCTTTTTAGTATTATTGTTTGACATTAAAACAAAATTTTGTTGTGTGCAAAAATGCACATTCTTTCAATTCCCTCATTTCATCTTTTGTGAAAAGATACACATGAAATTTCCTTGTAAGTTTGAGGGGTTATATCTTTATTCATAATTATAGGAAGTGTAGCAAATTAATTTGACACCAATTGTATGCCAACCTGTGTTGATGAATAAAATTATAAACAAAATCTGTTATGATACACATTAAAATTAATCTAAAATTGACTGTGGGTAGCATGTTGGATCAAGCGGTTGCTTGCTTCCAAATCAGAGCAACTAATCGGTGAGGTCTAAATAAGGCAGGATATCGATTGTTGATTCTCAAGGCAGTAGGCTCTCAGATCTCTGAAGGTTGCACAATACCATGTGACTATCTCCGACGGAATAAATGTCAGACAATAAGCTTTTGAAATATATAAACCTGTCCTGATGAGTAACAAAAAAAAAAAAAAAAAATAGAAAGAAAACTTACTTTAAAATCTTGTCAGTTAAAAAAACAACCAACAAACATACAAACTGCAGTAATCAAGAGGTCGTTGGTTTATGTAAAAAAGTTTATTTTTAAATTGCAGCAAGAAAGTGCGGTAGGAACCAAGAATATAAACTACGTCGAACGGTCAGCGATACGAGAACTTGTATGACAGTGAATCAGCGATTAACCGAAGCTTATGTTGATGATCCTGACAGTCAATCGGAGGGATGTTTCTGTCTAAAGGGTTACGTCATGCAAGATAACGAATGTATTAAAGAAGAGGACTGTGGTTGTACTTACAACAACACTTATTATCCGGTAATAAAACTGATTATTTTCATTCAGAATTCACAATCTATCTATCTATCTATCTATCTATCTATCTATCTGTGTACCATTGCTAAATTCTTCGTGAGTTAAGTTAATCGTTGGTAAATTCATCACCAGTAAATTCGTTGTACGGTAAATTTATAGCAGATAAAATCATCGTATTAGGTTAATCATACAGGTGTTTCCTTACCTTAATTCTATCCTAAACTCTTTTTATAAAATGCTTAAAAGGAAGGATTCAATTCTGAATTAAGCCTCGAACAATTTACCTCCGATGAATATACTAGACGATGAATTTAAAACGATGGATTGACCAAACACATTTATAAATATCAAGTCACCTCCTTATGAGTTATTTCATGTATAAAATGAAATGCAATAAAATAGAATAAGATAAAAAAATAAATAAAAGAAAATAGAATGAATAGATTTAAAAAACAAAACAAAACAAAAACGGATGAGATTTAGAAATGTGGAAACGATCAGTATTTTTTTATTAAACAACAACACAAGATAATCTAATTCGAATAGAAAACTTGTTTCATGTCATACCAAAAATGAAAATTTATTGAAAATTCACACCACCCAAGTAAAAGTTTAATAAAAAAAAAGTATTAAAGAAAGAAATATGATTATATTTACCTGTAAAAATGAGTGGATTAATTTGCCGATAGTATAAACGTGAAGGGAAAAACAGCTTCTTTTAGGATTTGAACTGGGGTCAGAGATTCTACGACGATAACAGTTGAACTAAGCGTTGGCATATTTAGTCATTTTATATAAGCCTATAATACCTGTAAGTTTAAGCCTGAATTATCTGAAACATATGTTGCGGGTGTGCGTGCACACACACACACTCACACACACACACACACACACACACACACACATTCCTGAAAAAGTTCAGACGTATAGAATACTAGCTCACCTGACGATCCTTATTGTGAAACTCTGAGGCGTGAGTTTTTATCCTGTTTTACGTCTTTGACATCACATATTTTTGTACAATTGAAATATATTGCAATATTGGTCAATATATTTCAAGTTCTAAGCACTGTAAAAATTTTCCGAATCAAAAATGCTTTTAGCGTTAAATTTCAATAATATATATATATATATATATATATATATATATATATATATATATATATATATATATATATGAGAGAGAAAAAGAGAGTTAGTTTCAGTAATTGCCAACGGCTAAAAAAGTATTTATTTTATTCAACAAATTTATTTTTCAACATGTTATTGTTCCTTGTCACTTCGTTTAATTCAGTGACAAATATGACATATAAAACATTAAAACAGGAACAATTTCAAATCAAAATAATAATCGAACGTCTGGTTACGGACATATGAATTTACTTTCGTATAATATGATGTCACTAATTGCTCAGTAGTTATTACGCCACTTACCTCCCATTTTGATGAACATCCAAGTAAGACGAGCAAAACATGCTGGGCACTCCCGAGGAAGTAAGGACAAACATATAATCGACATTCTCCTATGGACTCCTACAAACGGGTACACTAGAGTTGACCATCTAGCAAAAATTTACATTCATCAGCTTTGAGCAGACACTAGATACCGTCTAGAGGACTTACCAAAAGTGAAAGTCGATAAGGGTGGATATATATATATATATATATAGATAGATAGAGAGAGAGAGAGAGAGAGAGAGAGAGAGAGAGAGAGAGAGAAAGAGGAATCCGTGCTGTCGACACGTTTTTATGAACATGATGAAAATGAACTCCTCAGCAATCTCACTGATTTTTAAACCAATGCAAAACTCACTTTTAACCCCGACACCCGTGTTTATATTACAGTGTTTGCATATATTAATGCTGAGAATAACAGTTAGCTGTTGTGGTTTTATCAGTTTTCATTATATTTCAGATAAACATTCGGTAATATTATAACAATAGCTAGAATAATACACTCTCCAAAAAACCTAAAACAAGCACGGTGTCAAAAATGGTTACACGTTGCACCAAATATTAACAAATTTCTTGCGGTCTTCAGGGTTCGAGTCCAGATTTAAGAACATATTTTTGAATGCTGATTTGATTGATTGATTGATTGATTATAACATCATGTTAACCCGTCAACGGTTATTTTACGCCTAGAGGTTAGGGAATCGCGTTAATTGCGCGTTCATATTGATATCAATTGTGAAGTTATTTCTTAAGAGCTTTTTTCCTCCCTCTTCAATCGAAAATCAATAATTTTCAAACAGATCTAGTTGATCCATCGATGAGACCCTAACAGGTACTACCTCTCTGGGTCAGAGTGGACCTGAGAGTAATGGCAACCAAATAGCAGTTTCACATTTCCTATATTTCTTAAACTGGAGCCTCACCATACTATGTAGCTTAGTGTCACACCCTGGACATCTCTTTTTGGGGGGTCTTACCTTTCTGCAGGTAAAACAGTCAGCGTTTTCTTATCCCCCACCACAGACAGCGTCGTATGCTGATTTGAAAGTCAGGGAGGTCATTTAAACTTAAAGGATTGGCTTATCTGTAAACTTTCTCATTGGGTTTACAACGTCATTTGGAACCTTGCCTCAATAAAACAAGTTTGTTGAGTATTAACGAACAAGATGAACGCCGGATATTTTTGAGCACTTATTATTCGAGCGTCACTGATGCCGATTCTATACAAGTTTTATTTTACAAATCTAATTTTATGTGCAACACGCGGTTTGTCGTTGACTATTTGCCATTATATCTGACATTACCCGCTTTTGTCTATTATTATATATTACAAGAAAATAGTTAAAGACTTTGCCATTGATTCGTCGCCATTTTGAAGAGTAAAAAATTCAATGAAACTATTTTGGTGTGTTGATCTTGCGTAATCGTTAGTATGTCGAAAAGAGAGAACGAAAGAAATGTGTGTGTGTGTGTGTGTGTGTGTGTGTGTGTGTGTGTGTGTGTGTGTGTGCACACGGGTTTGGTATGACATTTGACAAAGATATATTTTTAAGGTTAATTTTGATTGGGACGTGAAAAAAAGAAGAGTTTTAACTAAAAGGTGACGTATTTTATGCTACATTTCATAACATCTTTCATGTCCTTTCTTTGAATGAGATAGCTAAAACACTCACATTGACAGGAATATATGCACACACATACTCACTTTCATAAACACTCGAACAAACTACTTTCTGTAATATACAATTTAAAGAAGGAAAATGTGTTCTTTTTAAATCTATCTATCTATTGCGTAAATATGATCAACAAGACTTAGCATTTTATCACGAAGGATTAAAGAACTCAATTGAAGAACAAATTGACTAAAAAGATTATATATATATATATATATATATATATATATATATATAATTTTTTGGTGTAGGTCCAACGAGAGGACAGAAATATTTTTAAATGGGTTGGTTCACGAAGAGATTTGAATTTTTTTAGAATTTATCTATTTATTTTGTTCTTACATACGTGGTTGTTTCCAGCTTGATGCTATTGTCAGAGAACATGTATGGCAGAAGGCCCAGTTAATGGGGTATTCAATAAAACTTAAACGGACTCGTGTTTGTAGTTTGAATGGTTATGGGTATTTTTATGAATACCGGTCCTTCCCTTTTCTTAGAGTGTGTTTCTTTTAGCCTACTTTACCCCTCATTTACTTTTGATATTTGATACGTTGTGTGTGTGTGTGTGTCGGAGGGGTTTCGGATTTCACTTGTACTTATTTTTTCTCTTTGTGTGTGTGTGAATGTGTGTCTTGGGATTATAAATATGTGTATATTTCCACTTGTGTGTGTGTACGATTCATGTTTTATTCAACTTTGCTTTGAATTTATCTATAAATGTTTTTTTTTCCTTTATTTGAAGTTGCGTGTTGTCATTCGTTCGATATATTGACAATATCTTAAATTTACCTCGACTACATTGGTATTGGTGTTTCGATACATTTAATTTTCTCTTTTCTTTTATTTTGATATTATTCCTGTGAAGTGATGTCTTTATATTAAGGGCCTGGGTTGACCTTATGTATAGTTCTTTGCATTCGTTACATTCAATTATGTAGACTACGTTTTTTGAGTTGCGGCTTAGGTTTTTATTTTGAATTTTGTTTCCGGGTTTTTAAATGTATTGGATTTTCCTTCTATTATTATATCCCATATTTTGCATCGTTTTTTTCTAAGGATGTCTAAAAATGGTACTATTTACCAACCCCTCCGCTCGGGCAGGATATGACACAAGGTCAATTTTTAAGCGGAGTTTAACAGGTTTGAATTCAGAGTTTTCCTTCTCCTAGACTAGTTGCCTCACCAAGGCTGAATAACCTAGTCTGTCCTACTATTTACCCATAGCTGGAGGGAGAATTATTGGATTCATACCTTTCCCAAGGGTATTAGTGCTATGTGAAATGCAATCAGTCTCGTCCAGGATTTGAACTCGTGTCGCCGTGTTCATTTCCTACGGCGATAACGACTACACCACGGGCACCTCCATCATGTCTAAAAATGGTAGTTCTATTGAGTTGCGTTCAATACTAAGTTTTATTTTGGGGTGTAGGTTTTGTAGTAGATTGTGTAATTCGTTGATTCTCCCGAAGGATATTTCTAGAATATGAAGCAATCATCCAAATATCTTTTCCATGATTTGGTAATTTCTTCTTTTATGTCGCTGCCGTATTTTTTTTTTTACCAATTATTTCATTTAGGTTTTCTTCTAAATATGTTAGGGTTATCGTATGTTGGCGGCATTTTAGTTCCCATAGCTGTTCCTAGGGTTTGGATATAGTTAATGTTAATGGCCTGCTACAATGGTTCTAAATTAGAGATCAATGGGGTTTGTGATTTCTATATATTCGGATTTTTGTGTTTCTACGGCGTTATTTATTTGTTTGAACTTGTGAATTTTAGGTAGTTCGTAGAATTTACTGGTTATGGAGATATGGTTTGTTAAAGAATCCCTTTTCTTTTTTAGTTAGTGATTTATTATGAATTTTGCAGAATTTTATGATTTTTGATATTATATTATTGTCTATGTTTGTGTCTTTTAGTTTGTAGTTGGTTTAATCATTTAATATTTCTTAGATTTTTGTTTTTGTTTATCTAAGATGACTACGGAGCTTCCCTTGTCCACTTCTTTTATAATTATGTTTTTATTTTCCTGTAATATTTCGAAGACTTGTTTTTATTTTTGTGAGAGGTTATGTTTTGTTGTTATTTTCTTTTAGGTTGATATTCCATAATTTCTCGGAGCATGTGTTTAGTTCACTATTGTAGTTTTTGTCTGGGAAGAATTTGGACTCTTTCTTTACTAGGAAATCATCTGTATCTTTTTTATTTTTGAATTTTTCTATCAGCCTAAATTTTCTTTCAGATATATATATATATATATATAGTATAGTTGAAAGATGGTGTAAGATGAGAAAGCTAAACAAAGGATTTTGATGACCGATGAAAGATGCTATGAATTTATATTAAAAATTTAGGAACTTTTTGCAACAACCTATTATATCATCATTCATGCGCGCACATACACATAGACAGACACACACATTCACACATGAATACACACAACCGTATATACATACACGCATACACAAGAACACACTTTATCTATAAAAGCATTTATTTTCTCTTTGTATCATTTGTTTTCTTATAGATTGGAGCAGTCGTTATCAGTGATGGCTGCAAAAAATTTGCCAAATGTGGCCGAAACAACAGTCTGATATTTGAGACCCTTGAGTGCTCCAAAGACGGCGACTGCGGTGTTCAGGAAGGGGTATACGGATGCTATTGCAAGAAGGGTTTCGTTGGTAATGGTATTAATTGTGGCAGTAAGTCTGAAACTTAATTCATTCTTTTGACATCATTAAGAACATACTTGTCGGTATGAAAGATTTGTATATTCCTGATATACTAATAGTAAACACAATGGAAGACAAAATGTGATATGTTCATTTACCTATACAATAATATTTAATACTCCATAAACTCACTATACATATAAGTAGTATTAAAAGAAAGTATACTCAAAACATATCCCCCAGTAGAATTATACATATATATTTGGTTGGTTGGTTGGTTGGTTTTCATGGCATATCAACCCTTATACGTTATTTAATGCCCAATCCTGTATAGACATATCTATTAAATATATATGATTTGCAAACGAGTAGTTTTTAGGCAAATCATTTTCTAAAATGTCAGAGCTCATTTGTTCGCTCGCAATTAAAAGGTTTCAAGTATTAACTCTAATAATTCTATACAACATTATTCATTCGTTTTCAGACAGTTGAAGAGTCTCAAGTATTGTTATGTAATACTAATAATTCAATTTAATAGTTTTGTTTGCTTGTTATTTAATGGCATATGAACCTTCTCAGGTTATTTAATGCCAAATCCATCCTTTTTTAGAAGGACAATAGTGGTACTATTTAATCCATAGATGGGAGGATAATGGGGTTCATACCTTTCCCAAGGGGATTTGTCTGAAAGTGAACATAATAACACCACTGGAGTTCGAACTTACGTTCTATGATTCAGCAGGCCAGCGTTTTAAGCATTTCACCAAAGGGACACGCCCTCAATTTAATATCAGTTATTTGTTGGCACACAGTTATATGGTTTCAAGTATAGTAAATATATCTATTGAACCCATAGATAGGATCCTAACAGTTACTTCTGGGTCAGAGTGGACCTGGGAGTAATGGCAATGAAGGAGTATTCTGCATTCTCTAAAACTCCAGGGTAGGAGCTTCACTATCATATACAGTTTAGTGCTTTATATGCACATTCACTGTGGGGTCTTAGCGTACAGTCGAGATGCAGTCGGCGTTTTCTACAGCCCCTGTCGACTAGGCTGGCACTTTCTTCCATGATCAAGTAATATGAGGTAGAGTGGCAGATTGAAATTGTTTACACGTGGCTCAATCTTAAATGGTTATTTTGAGACACTTAAGGTCTTTGATAGAATTAATGAAAAAGGGAATACAAGTCTGTTGGAGCAGAAATATCAATTACATGACGAGAACAAAACTTTTCTTTGATGTATCGATGAACTTTTTGTTGGAAAATGAATAAAATATGCCGCCTTTCAGCCTTAACTTCTTAAAGCAAGGCTCAGTTACTTCTCTTTTGAAGTGTTGAATGCCCTTAAGAATATTTACCGATTTTATTTCGAGAGTTTTCTCTAAAGTCATATACTCTTAGGAAATATATGAATCCACTTGTCCATCCAAGCAAAGGATAAAGTCGTTATACTACTGAAATTCTTCAAGGATGACTTTGGCATTAAATAACCCACGAAGGTTGATATGCTATAGAACAAAGAAACCATGCCATCTACATTGCTACTTCCTAGAAAGAAAAGAAGTCTTAGTGTTTTTTCTTATTGATTATTTCCTGTCGAAACCAGCGCTTAGAAAATACTAAATATTACTTAGACTACAAATTCCATTATTTACATTAATATTTCTTCGAATATTCGATGGTTTTGATGGTAAATTCCGCATAATAAAGTTTGTGCGCTTAATTCAATGGTTATCATCGTAGGAAATGGAATCGACAGCCCGAGTTCAAATTTTGGACGACATTGTTTGCGTTTCTCTTCACTTAAAAAAGGCTTGAATCCATCTGCACTCACTCTACTTATCAGTTAACAGTACGACAGGCTGGATTCGTTCGCCTTGGTAAGGAAAACAATCTAAGAGAAGGAAAATTCCAAAATCAAACCAGTTTGATTCCACCAAAAAGTTGACCTTATGTTACATCCTGCTTGCGGTTTAGGAGCTGGTTAAGTACATATTTAGATTAGTTTGCATAGTACCCACAAAAAAAGTTAATCTCTTAACTAGACAAATCGCGATGTAAAGAGAAATAAAGTTTCTAATAAAACCTTGAGTCTTCTACATTGTACGATATATAAGCTACTTTTCTCCATTTAAATGCTGACCTTGTGTCACTCCTACTTTTTCATATCGTACTAACATAACTCGGATAAAATTCATCTGTAATATCGGCAAATTCGTTAGAACGGAACTTTTGAAAGCCCATGAGGCAGTCGTAATAAAATGTGTCTACTCTATGGTGAAAATGCAGACTATTTTCTTTAATCTTCAATCAGTCAAATAGACGCCACTTTTTATAATCAAGATAGACGTTAATATGACTGCTGTCACAGAAACAATCCTAATCGATCTTTTTGTGGATATATTTCTAATATTAATCATTGGCAACCAGTGTGATAGTTTTTACTTTATTCCAGCTCTAACTGGTGTTTTTTTTCTTTTAAATTATGACTGACAGCAAGTCTCATAAGGTTTCCAGGACTCTCTTGACTATTCTACTTGATTCTAATCGTACTTTGATCGAGTTGGTTCGAGTCTTTCTCTGATTCCCAATTCCTCCAGTTTTTTCTTGGTCTTTGGGGACCGTTCCAAATACCCCAACTACAATTGATATTACCGTCGTCCTCATGATTCACAACTTTTTTTTAGCTCTCTGACAAGATACAAGTATCTGTCAATTATTTTGTTTTCTTTTAATCCTGGGATCTCTTGAAGCAGCTAAATTCATCAGATGACAAGTTCTTTTCTTCTTTTTAATTAAATCTCTATCCGTTCTTTTGGCAGATATTTAGGGATCTGTTTGCATCCCCAAATCCCAGAGAATTTTATGTTACATTTTCTAGGAAATGATCTGGTTTTTGCATATATAATTTAGCAGTATGGTTAAGTTGTAAACTTTTGCATAATTCCTAGTGGTTCACTTTTCCCTCCCACTCGTCTTGTATTTCTTTTGTGTCAGTTTGCTGCATTCGCTTATATGATTAACTGTTTTGTCTCTGTCACCACATAATCCATATCTGTTATTCTTCTATGTGTTATCAAGTTTGCTTTGGGATAATTACTTATAACATTTTTTCCTGCTGCTATAAAGAGAGATCCTGTTTCTCTCTCAAAATTTCCCAAGTAACCATGTAATCATGTTTCTGTCATCTCATGTGCAATGTCCTTAGTTTGTCGCTCAAAGCAGCTACGTAATTTTCCCCCTTTCATTCTTGTTTTTTAGGTTTTTATTTTTGTTGTCTTGTTGTTATTGTCACTGACTGTTATGATTAAACTCTCTGTTAAACCTGTTAAACTCTGCTTAAAAATTGACCTTGTGTCATATCCTGCCCGAGCAGAGGGGTTGGTAAATATGGTTATGCTTAAACTCTCTTCTTCTTTATATATACTTTCATTCACTATATTGCTCCATCCACAAAATTTGCAATGCTAGCGAGTCCTCTTCCTCATTTTTCTTAACATATAAAGTCAATTGATGTCATCTCTTGTGCACAGTCATCAAATTCTTTGTTCTATTGTCGATATTTCTGAGTTCTTCCTTTGTCGAGTTTAAGAAGGGTTCAGAGTATCTTACAAGAGAGACAGCAAAGTCATTTATGACTTCGATTAAATTTTTGCTGGCGAGTTTTGTTTCCAGAAGTTTTGTTCTTTTGAGGCATTTCTTTTTTTTAATTCTTTTTTTTTTTTTTTATCTCCGTTTGTTTAATGGTGTCCGCTTCTAATATTTGTTGTTTTCGTTTTCTCCAAGTGTCCTCATATTTTCCTGATTAGTCATATCTATTCCTTCAGTTAATTCTCTTTTTTTTTTTTTTTTTTATTATGGCGATTTTTTCAATTCCAAATTTCATTCCTACATCTTTGTTAGGGATTTTAATAGCTTAAATAAGTGTTTCTAATTCTTTTTCATTTTTGGCAAATGTCCTAATATCCTTTATATATAGATGAGGTGGTTTATCAGTCCTTTTGACTATGTAAATTTGTAGCCTCCTGTGAATTCTTTTAGTATATAATTAATTGGCATCCTTTCTTTCACAAATAGTAGTGGTGAGAGTGAGTCTCCCTGGAAGATGTCTCTTTATATTTTACCATCTTCAAGGGTTTTCTGTAGCTAATTTCACTTTTCAATTCTACATTATAAAAGTTATGAATTTTTGATATTTTGAACATTTTCAGACAATCTTATCCAAGTTTGCCGGAACATATTTGCCTTTTTATTGTCTACCCACGCCATTATTACATTTTCCGCCTTATATTTTAATTCCTTGATGATGTATTTGTCTATTTATAAGTGATCATCTCTTCCTCCGAAAATAGTCCGAGGTATTCAAGTGAATAATATATTTATTCTATTATCTGTTCATTTATGGTCTTCCATACCATAGGTAAACAGATTTTTATTTTACTCCCTCTGAGTCTTTTACATTAGAGATAACTTGGAGTCTTTTACTAGAGTCTGAGTGAGAGCAAGTCTCCTCAGACCTCCAGGACTCTTCTGAGTATTCTAACCAATGTTGTAATTTGGATGGTCTCGATTTTTCCTCTAATTTCCAATTCTCCAGTCTTTTTTCTAATTCTTTGCGGATCGTTCTAAGCGCACCAAGTACGATTGGTATCACCATCTCTCTCACATTCAGCAGTTGATTTTAGTTCTCTGTGAAGGTCTAAGTATTTGTACATCTTTTTGCTTTATTTTATTTTCACTTTTTAGTCCGCCGAAATAGCAAAATCAACTTGATGGCAATTTCTTTTTTCCTTGTTAATTACCTCTCGGTTTGGACTTCTGGCTGGAATTAGGTTATCCGCCTGTATCTCAAAATCCCAGAGAATTTTATGCATCTGACTCTCCAGGGCTGATTCTGGTTTGTGTATATATCATTCGCCAGTGTTGTCAAATTTGAATCTTTTGTACAATTCCCAGTGGATCACCTTCTCCGCTCAGTCATGTCTAGTCATCTATTCCTTTTGTGCCAGTTTGCTGCATTCGCTTATTATGTGATTAACCGTTTTATAAACTTGCAGTTCTGTTGCGTAATATTAATTTTCGCTTTAATATAATTAGTCTTTACGGCGTTGTTTTGATCTGTTATTAAAATCATTTTACTCTTTTGAGTGTTTTTAACACCAGCAATAGCTGATGGTGTTCCCCTGGAGTTTGAGTGACAGCAAGTGCCCTCAAGTCTCCAGAATTCTTCACAATATTCTAGCCGATCTTAATAATGCTTTAGTTTGGATGGCCCCCACTCATGCTTTTATTTCCAATTCTTCCAGTCCCTTGACCAATTCTTTGGTGACTGTACCGAATGCACCAATAATAAAAACGTCACTCTCATGTTCCATAGTTTTTTCAATTCCCTAGCAAGGTCCTGGTACTTATCTTACTTCTCCCTTTCTTTCAATTTTACCCTATGGTCTGCCGGAACGGCAAAGTCCATTTTTCGGCAGGTTCTCTTTTTATTGACTGTCTCTACGTCAGGTTGTCTGGCCGGGACAAGGTGATTCATTTGAATCTCAAAATCCCAGGGAAATTTGTGCATTATTATTATTATTATTATAATTATTATTGCTATAGATCATGTGTTCTTGGCTAATAATATTTGAGGGACGAGGGGAGAGACAATGACTGTGTATTTTCTTTCTTTTTCTTAAATTTTCAGCCGACTATTGTAGCCTACCCAATATGAACTGCAGCTCAGATGCGAAGTGTGTAAGTGGCAAGAAAGGTTTCTTCTGCACATGTGCGGAAGGCTACAACACCTACTGTGACCGCTGTGAAGGTACGTCACTTACAACGATTTTGTTACTTGTTATTTGATTTTCGGCTTTAACAGGGTTAAATATACACCAACAAAAATATGCTCCGACAATGGCACATTTAAACAACGAACAGATCAAATTGCAGGAAATATACTAATAAGTCTGAAAGCTTACACTGAATGTTGATGTGAAATTGTCATTATATTATATTCCATCATGTGATTACCGTTATTCTTTGTGTATAAAACATATTCTTGTATGATACGCACCTCTTACTTTCGGCAACAAAATTTTGTAAAAATATCTATAGTGTATAATATGCATTGACTTTTGGGAATTTGTAGGAGTTAAATTTATACAAAAATCAATGCGGCTAAAATCGACTAAAAATAAGAATTCAATTTCTAAATACAAAATGTTTCTAAACACAAAATGTTTCTAAACACAAAATTTATTCTGTATTTAGGGCAAAGACAAGGACATGTTCACACGAAAATGTTACAAACTTTTTGCAAAAATAAGTTCACAATAGAAGAAACAAATTATAAACGAACACACATTCCAGTGGCTATTTCTTTATAGTGGTATAAAACAGTGTTTGTTAGACACTTGTGAGTTCTGACCAGAGATAGACCTTTCTTTTGGTTATGCCATCTCGAATATGGTGACACACGTGGCGAGAAAAAAAGTGAATATTTGTTTCTCGTGTATAATACTCATCCCTAACTGGAAAAATAGTGCTTTTTATACCCAAACAATTACACTAATATTCATCAATAAATAAAATGCAGTGGAAGAGGATCAGTTTATGAGGAAAAAAACAATATTTCTTATGTGAAACAAGTGTATTCTTCGTCATTAAGCTGCAGAAAAGTTGCTGGAGACAAAGAGAAGATAATAAGATGACAACGAGTTCATAGAAAAGGAAAAAGTTGAACACGTGATCCCAGAAAAATACCTCGAACTTTATTAGTGTGTTTCCTCCTCCCTAGAGACCGGTCTCAAATCAGAAAGACGTTGAGAGGCGTTTTTAATTCAATAAAAAAGTTGCTAGTACTTTGGTAAATCGTAGATCCCCCCACCCAGTGCGAAGAAAGCAGATTTCGTTTGCTGCGAAATTTAAGCTCTTTACTTGTCCTATATCGGTTACGAGCTGACTATTTGAACCTTTTAAAAAAATCTCCAGCACTCATGTGATCATTGCTAGCACGTCCTATGAGAGTTGTGGTAGTTGATACTTTTGGGTCATCGAGACGGTCAACATTTTAACACACACACACACACACACACACACACACACACACACACACATTACACAATGATACATTATTCTTATACATAGTTTTTGCATGAAACTAAGTCTTGGGAGCAAATTAAAAAAAACCTTTTAAACTTTAAATCCGTTAGACACAGGATGTGGAAGTAAAACATGGAATAATTTTTAAAACGTTTTTTTCGTTCGATTTGTCAAAGTTTTAAAAAATAAAACCGCGATAAATCTTAATTTTCATGATTAGCTCAATTATTCAAGCACTTTTTAAATTAAAATTCTGCCCAGTATTAGTGAAGAAAAGAAACAACTAAGAATTTATGATTGACTTAACACCGAAACCAAGCCAAAGCTTTTTTTTTGTCTACACTATACAAAGCAAAAAAAAAAAAAAAAAAAAAAAAGAAAATTACCGACAAAGAGCTTTTAAGGAAAAGGGGGAGTGGAGGACTGAACTAAAAACGAAAAGAAAGCTTTTTAACTACTCTCACTCTGGCGGTTAAGAAGGACCCAACAACGTCAATAAGAAAACACCCCAATGAATTGAAAGTCCATGCTTCGATGTATATATAACATAACGGTTATTGCAGTAGAAAACGTAATTCGCGACATGAAGCAGATTGCATTTTCCTTTGAAAAGTCCTCAATCCACCTCATGTAAAAAATGTCGGAGTTTTAGTGATACGGACAGAGAGACAGATGAACATTTAGTGAATTAGACAAAGAATATTCAAAACGGATAATACGTTATTAATACTCTAACATTTGAAAGATATAACCTAAAAAAAGAAAAGTAAAAACTTGACATATAATATTTAATATAAACTCAATTTTTGCCATGAAGATGAATATATTCATTGATTATTTGATGTAATGTTTTCTTTCAGATATTGATGAATGCAAAACAGGGACTCACAAATGCGACAAAATTGGTGACTGCATTAACACTGTAGGTTCTTATAAGTGTACCTGTCCAAAAGGTTATTATCTAGATAACAAGAAGTGTATAGGTATGTATTGTTTCTTTTATTATTTATACAAACATGCTCAAATGTTACGTCTTGTTGGAGGGAAATAATGGACCATTCAGTTTTAATTGTAAAGGAAGAAAAATAATTCGCTACACGTCAGAGAGAAGAAAGTGTACGGAATAAGAAAGAAAGATGGAACAATATAAATTTAGTGAAAGAAAGGGAAAAGAGATAGCTGCGAAAAATTTTTATACGATACTTCAGACGCTTATTGTCTGCTTCAATAAAATTAAAAGAAAGAAGAAAGAAAAGAGGTGGGGGCAAAAGCGCTAAAGAAAAGATAGAAAGAATGTAACAGAAGAGATAGATAGATAGATAGATAGATAGGTGAAGGAAAAATTTTACCACGATACATCAGACGCTTATCGTTTGCTTCAAAAAATGAAAGGAAAGAAGAAATAGGGAAAAAGAGCTGAAGAGGAGATAAAAAGGAAGTAACGAAAAAGATAGATACATACATAGATAGATATGGAAAGTTGCCAGTTATAGCTGGTGTAAATACTCACATAAGGTCAATAATAATAATAATAATAATAATAATAATAATAATAATAATAATAATACGAATGTGTTTAAATTATATTCCTAATCTTAACCAAAGATAAAGAATGGATCATTCTGTTTTAACTGTGAAAGAAGATAAAGAATACACTACAAGAGAAGAAAGTGTACAAAACAAAAAAGAAAAAACGACAGCAATGCTCTGAAAGTTAAGGAATATATATATATATATATATATATATATATATATATATATATATATATATATATAAGAATAAACGATATCCTTATCTTATACATCGGACGCTTATCATCAGCTCAATGAAATTACAGTTAAGAAGAAAGAAATTAAAATGAAAAAAAAAAAAATCAGAAAAGAAGATAGATAGAAATTAACAAAGGAGATAGATATACAGATACTGAAAATCATCAGTGACAACTGGTGCAAAAACCCTCGTAGAGTAAATAATAATAATAATAATAATAATAATAATAATAATAATAATAATAATTGTGCGTACATGTTCCTTGTCTTCATTCACTTTAGATAAAGAATGGACTCTTCTGTTTTGATTGTGAGAAAAGAAAGAGCAGAATAAGAATACGCTCCATCCACACAGGAGAGGAAAAGATAGCAAATATAATAATGCCAAATGAAAAAAGAAGGAAAGCAATGAAATTGAATGATTGAAGAAAAAAAAAGAAAAAAAAAGAAAAAAAAAAGGAAGGAAAATTAAAGGAAATGTTGAAAGAAAGAGAAATATAGATATTTCATAAACATAACTTATAATGGCAGAAAGTAAAACAGATGGATAAAAAGGGTATTTTGTCAAAGCTCCAAGTAAAACAAATCTTTGTTCACGCTTACATGGAGGCATGTGAGGCGTAAAGGTTATCGTTGTAGGAAATAGTTACAACGAAATGAGCTAAAATCCTTAAGGAAACTTTTTTCATTTCCCTTTGCGCTAATGACCTTGGAAACATTATGATTCTGTCTCTCCTTCTCCAGCGTCAGCACCAGCTACGGGTAAATGAGAAGACAAACTAGGGGTCATTGATACGGTAATCAGCCTTAGAGAAGGAAAAAAGACAATACTTGTCTTGAAAATTTACCTTGTGTCGCATCCTGCCCATGATTCGGGTTGGGGAGTATGTTATTTAAATACGTACATTCACATCCGGAAAATCAGCCTTTAAAATCTCGGGCAGACCACTGAAATAGATGAGGAAAAAAAAAAAAGAAAAAAAAAAAGAAACGCTACAACCATTGTAAACAAGCAGGACTTTTAGTCTGAAGATTTTTTAATTTCTTAATTTTTTTTATTGTCTGGAGTTTTGATCGTAACTTTGATATTTTGCAGACATTGATGAATGTGATATGAACACTCATAACTGTTCGGCCCATTCTCGTTGTTTCAACAAACCTGGCTCATTTGTTTGCTTATGTTGTTCTGGATACACGAAAAAAGACGGTGAATGTGTGGGTAAGTACTATCTTCGGTCAATTAATTATAGTCAGAGGGCAGCATAAACAATTTCATTTATTCTAAGGGTATCTTTCTCTCTCTCTCTCTCTCTATATATATATATATATATATATATATATATATATATATGTATGTGTGTGTGTGTGTGTGTGTTATCTTAGAATTACCATGAAAAGAAAAGAAAATCCGGCAAAAACCTACATGTGAAGCACTGAACAGCTGTTTCGACCATATTAGGTCTCATCAGCAGTGCACACTGTGACCTCCACCACTAGAGATCGAACCAACATCCACAGTATGCAGAAGCCGAAACTCTACCACTAGGACACCGATTCATGCCACTCATAAGCGATGCCGAATTGTGTGTGTGTGTGTGTGTGTGTGTGTGTGTGTGTGTGTGTGTGTGTGAGGGTTATGCTATGAACATTACTGAATGGGAAGTACTTATTTGGACAAACAAAAATTAAGGCAAGGATTTTGATTGGGAGAATTCAAATTAACTTACTAATTTGGAGTCTCTTTTATATGCCAGGGTGAGTTTTTCTTTTTAGTCTATCTATCTATCTATCTATCTAAACCTAAAAAAAATAAATTATCATCTCATGTTCTCATGTCGGTTTTATTGCTAAAGGTATGTGAAAAATACCCTTTTGTGTTGGGATATTTTTAAAGAGTAAATATTTGGATTTAATAAAAAAATAGTGCTCAAATGAATATTGATTATTTGGATCTGTTATGGATGAGAAAACAAATTGATTTAGAAACTTTCTTGTTGCATCAAGTAAATACTCAAATACTCACGGGTAGAGCAGGATAAAACCTAAAATGAATTATTTTCTCATCTCTTTTTGTCGGTTTCATTACAAAAGTTTTTATGTATTTGAAAAAAGAAGTTAATCATTAGATTAATGTCGCGTGCCATGTATTTATTCCATTTCTAATATTTAATAGTTTATACTGGTGCAGAACATAAATATTCGAAAATTGTGTACACTTATTGGCATATATTGTTCCTTTATTCTGCTCCTATATATCAATTGCACCCACCAATTATATAATTTAATATATTTTCAAATGTATTTTGATGAATGAATATTTCAGTCAAGCTTTTTAAAACTTACTGAATTTCACACACACACACACACACACACACACACACACACACACACACACACACACACACATATATATATATATATATATAAAAGAAAGAAAAAAGAAAACGGGAAAAAGGGAAAGAAAGGGAAAAAATTATATGCTAATTTCTTTAAAGGTAATGAGTCTTTTTAATCAATAAAATATATTTTATCTTAACCGACTTTGCCAATGCGATCCTGAAAAGCCGTTTAAGTGAAACCAAGGTAGACTCGCTCTTGGCCGTGTCGGAATTATTTCATAATATTAGCTCTATCTCGTGTATTGAGCATTTTATTACGTTTTAGCTTAGGTATTTCTGTCGGTGTTTTTTCTTTTGACTAATCATACGAGCTACTTGATTATTTTCAAGTAAAAAGTGTGTTTTTCGTTTTTTCTTTTTTTACTGAATTTTTTCCCAGATTTTTGTGGAATTTGCAAATTGTAAAATCTGGGTTTCTTCACACCAACAGAATTATAGATTATATAGAAAGAGAAATATATATATTAATATCATACGTAATGTACTGGAACTTCACACACACACACACACACACACACACACACACACACACACACACACACACACACACACACACACACACACTTTTTTTTATTCACTTTGTTGTTATATTGAGCGCTATAATCCTTCATTATAAGATGATAAATCTTGCTGATCTTATTATTTTATTTAAACCTCATTACTATGTATATGGAAGAAACGTATGACAGTAATTCGATAGTATTGTAGCAAAACAGGATTCACACGCTATATATATATATAAATAGAGAGAGAGAGAGGGAGAGAGAGAGAGAGAGAGAGGGTTAATCAAACAGCTAATAAAGGAAAATAATGAATGTTTCTCAATGTGCGGAGTTTTTAACTCGGTCTTTTAGGATGGGTAGATTGTTGATGTACAGTATGCTTACATTTGACTTGTTTTCAATGCCATGATGACCGGCGACAGGAGCGTTCTTAGTAAATTAATATTTATTTTCAAGCACCCTCAGACATCACACCAGTTTGCTTACAGTCAAGTAACTCTAAAAGCAATGCCCCTCCCCAGATCATTAAAGTTAAACTTCGATTAGCCGGTCAATACTTAAATGGGTGACCACTTCGTAACTGCAGGTACTGTAAGCGAATCTAGTCATGTGTGCTCGATTAAACAAATCTGTGTATTTATTAAACTTGCATTTCGACATCATATTAATGAAAGGAAATAAATGTTTATGGGAATTAATATTATTTTTATTCCTATTCACCTCTTTTTGTCGATATTTTCAGAGAGCGGAGAATTAAAACCCGGTGAACAGACAAAATGTTGCGCTTGTTATGGCTATCTTTGTGGCTTGAAAGGAACGGTATACGAACGAATATTCTAATTCTTTTAATTACTTATATCTATATTTCTCATTCTTTCTTTCTTTCTTTTTCATTTGTCTATCTATCAATCTATGCTTTTTTATATTTCTCTTTCTTTCTTTCTTTCTTTCTTTCTTTCTTTCTTTCTTTCTTTCTTTCTTTCTTTCTTTCTTTCCTTCTTTCGTTCTTAGTCTCCTTTTCATTTGTCAATCTATCAATCAATCTATCTATTTTTCTAATTATCGATATTCATATTTCTCTGTTAAACTCGTTTCATTCTATCTCAATCTTTTGATCTCATTGGCAGTTTCCTTACATAAGTCAATCAATCAATCAATCAATCAATCGATCTCAGTATTCTTTATGAAAATTGTTTACTTTTGCTTTTATAGAAATCCGATCTCTTCATCTTCCCTAGTGATTCGCTTCCAACTTATTCATATCTCAGTTTTCTTATTGAGTAAGAATGGTTTCAACCAGCAAAAGATCAAATGACATTGAATCAGAATATTGTGTTTCAAGTTGGGAGAGTTTACCCTCTCGAAAAATCGACATTAAAAAATTGTCACATCATTAACTATAAAAATGTCAATGGCAAAAGCTGTATTTCTTCCTTTATTCCATACAGCTAATCAATTTAAGGAGATCATATGGCTTCACCATTTGAAGTAAAAACGTTGACAACAACGGATATAGTCATATCTCCTAATAGCTATTCAACATTTTCCATCTATCTATCTATCTATCTATCTATCTATCTACTAATATCTATCTACTAATATCTATTACACTCACATACACATACATAATTTGCTTACATAGGGCTCGTTTTCAGCCCAGTTCAATTTATGTCATGTCAGACCATTATATTTTCTCCTCGAACGAAGAAGGCTACTTAAGATGATCAGGAGTAAAAAGACAGCGGTTCCAAATAGGGTTTTTCCTCGGATTTCATGAATGCAGTTTTCCACAGTGGAGTGTTCAACTAATTGAATCTTTGCTTACTTATGTCCAAACTGCCTGAAAATCCTTCTGAAGTTTTCTCTGGGTTGTGAATGAGTTTGGAACAAATGGATGAAGCTATTAGTTAATTCATTTGCGAATTCATCCAGTTTGATCCATCATCAGGCCATTTTGCTTCCAATTTCGAATGATGGCTTTAATCGTATGGATGACAATATTGATTTTATTGGAAATCTTTTAATGTCCTTTTCCAAGATTATCATGGGGTCAATAATCACTCTATAAGCTTCGCGAGAGAGCTCTTTTGCCTTCACCATTTTGAAGGGCCAGTCAGAAATTCAGAAATTCATTTTTCTTATTCATTTTTATATCGTGTGTATTTAATATATTCAGGTAAAGCGTGAAGTTAATCACAAAAACCCTTTTAAATCACATTATTCACTACTTTTTCTGTCTATCAACACACACACACACACACACACACACACACACACACACACACACACACACACACACACACACACATATATATATATATATATATATGGAGAAAAATTGTAAAACAAAGTTATCCAAAGTAAAGAATTTTATTGTGAATAAAGATGACGGGATAACGTTTCTGTTTTAATAAACCATCATTAGGACTTTATAAAAGATTTTATCAAGTATTGTTAGATTAATGATACACTCGGTATCATCTTTTCTAAAGTCCTGATGATGGTTTATTAAAACCGAAACGTTATCTCGTCGACTTTCTTTCTGGATTACATTGTTTTTCAATTTTTCTCCATATTTTCTGATTCTTTACCGTCATTTACTCACACACACACACACACACACACACACACACACACACACACACACACACACACACACATATATATATATATATATATATATATATAATTCTGGTTGTACCAAGGACGATGATTTTTTTCGACGAATTGTTTAAAGCTAACTATTTGCAAGATTTAGATATGTTTACTAAGTTACTTAAAATGCAGAAAAGCGTTTATGCCTAAGAATGCAGTTTTCCTATATCACTGGTACCCGGTACCTCAGTACTACTAATCACATCGAAGTATTTACCCAGCGTAATGTTTTTGATAGAAGCATCAGGCAGGGCAGAAAGTTTCATGATGAACTTAAACAGTTACAAGTTCATGACCAAGCTTTGGGAAAATTTTGCTGTGTTCAGGCTATTCCTGAACAAAATTGGCTGCCTGAAGATGTGATGCCCTTATCACCAAGCCAGGTTACGAAACATTTGGAGAAAAGAAGAAATCTTCAATTGAAAGAATTACCTGTTTGTTTTCGGGTATGTATATCTATCCTAGTAAGTAAAGGCCAGTCTCAAGGTGGCATCCCAAAGCTAGTATTGTTTAAAAGCAGTGGGAAGGATTAAGACTACTACCTGATGCTTAAGGCATAAATCCAACGACCCTTGCACGAATCATCGAGGCTATGTGGTGATAGCTGCTCGTCTGACAGGGGACGAGGAGAAATACAAAAACGCGGCTCGGTTCAATTATTGGAACTTCTATTTTATTCCCTCCATTCTTTTTCTGGGGTCGTAGAAGTCTCTGGAAAGAGATAACAGACACAATGTATGGAGTAGATTATTCGTTCCAGTAGGAACCAACTCTTCTCGTATCTTTGAATGGTAAAATATTTTTCTATCCGCGTTACGGATAGTCTCTTCGTATCTATTGCCACTATAAAAAAGAAAAGAAAGAGAGAAAAGTGATTCGAGAAAACCATTTTCGTTATTGGGGTTCACAGAACACATAACTCCCACTTTTGTCTTATGAGAGCAGCATCATCCAGCCAACCTGTTCCCACCACCATGTAGATGGCTAATCGAGTCTGATGACCTCAACAATGCAGATTGTACCAAGGTTAACTGCTTTCAAGCCGGGGTACTTGATCAAGTATATCTTATTACATCTAGCTACCAGATGAGATTTTTTAACTTAGTAATTTTTCTCTCTTTCGGATACTTACAATTTGCTTACAACTTCACAAATTTACATATCAGTCTACTCAAGAGATTCATTAGCAATGGTATCGCCTCAGCTTTGCGCAGAGGCAATACCATAGCTAATGAGGATTTTCCAAGGCGTGGTGATAGCTAGTTGAAAAATTTACATATCAGTCCACACAAGAGATTCATTTCCGGGAGAGTCCCCCACGTTAATCTGATCTTGTGTTTCACATGAGAATGAAAGTGGCTGGTATATACTTTGAATATGAATAAACATAATTGGATATTCTATAAACATAATCAATAATGTTTTTATTGTTAATTAAATGTTATTATTGTTTTTAATTACTCAAAATGAAGTTTTTTTCTTTTAAACTTTAGAATCTTGAATTCTATAAATTTAGTTATGTATGGCAGCAATATGACTTCTCACTGATTATCATTACAACACCAGTGAAGAAACGATTTAAAGATCGCATTATGAAATAAGAAGTTATCCTTTGAAATAGAAAGAGGAAATTATTATGGGTTGATTTTTATAAGGAGGAATAAAAATAAATAAATTGACAAAAAAGATTTTGTGATGGTCTATAAATAATTTGGCTAAAAAACTAGTGACATTTCTTTCATCTCTTATTCTTATCAAAATTACTTCTATGAAACAGAGCAATAAAGCGTTCTCAGACGATATAAATTACAGCAATCAAATAAGTTTACGCTTTACTATTTTGAGAGGATTCATTATCGTTCCGGAGGTTGAGGGGAATATTAAATATATTTAGTTTGTTGGTTTCATTGCAGCCTCAAAATTTTGGCAAAATCATTCTTTGGTCTTCTTTAGATTTACACACACACACACACACACACACACACACACACACACACACACACACACACACATATATATATATATATATATATATATATATATATATATATATATATAACAATCTGAAATAAATTTTAGTCAATTTCTATTTTCATCCTAAAATTTGTTGAATGAATAGCCACATGTATACAAACAAATAAATAAATGAAATTTAACCTGACAATTACAGTAAAAAAAAAAAAAAATTAATGGAAAAATTTAAGAAACGCATTTATGAAATAAGCTATATTTATTGGTAAATATACTTTACTTCTTTTAATAATCTAATTGTTAAAGGGGTGGTTTTATTTACAATAAGGCTAACAATGCCAGTTTACAGGAAGATTGATTAGAATATATCGTTGCCAAGAATACCTATATAGGCAATCAACAAACCGTTATTTATTTTTAACAAATGCTATGAAAAGGACTGAAAAAAAAAAAAAATTCAATCATATTTTTTCGAAAAATCTCAAAAAAAAGGCGAGTCAATGATTTTATTGACTATCCTATTTTTTCTGACATATTGTAAGTAAAGAAACATACACCCTCATTCATACATGCACCCTCAAATATTGCGTCTGTACATTTAGACACATACATCCTAATTCGTCCACACACACACACACACACACGCAAGCACACACATACATATACACACACATGTATATATATATATATATATATATTGCACGAAAGACACCTAAACGTGGGTATTGTTATAAATTTTTAACATACATTTGTTTATGCAGGGAATAAATGATTCATAAAAAGAGAATAACTTATGACACTCAACCAATTTTCCTATATATAAAACATTATGGGAATCATTTAGCACACACACAGACACACACACACATAGGCAACTGGTTATGAGACCGCTACATATATATATATATATATATATATATATATATATATATATATATATGAATATATTTATATATATATGTTGGTCTAACAACTTGGTGTCTCTACAAAGCAGTGATGAGACATTCTACTGTTATATATATATATATATATATATATATATATATATATATATATATATATATAACACTGGAATGTCTCATCACTTTTACTATTCTATCTATCTATCTATCTATCTATCTATCTATCTATCTATCTATCTATCTATCTAGTCAATAAATAAGTTCGTAACCGGACTTAGTACCTGCATTTTGATTTTCAATGGGTAATTTTAAATCTATTGGACTGATATTAAGCTCCGAATTAAGTGCATGTAAAAATCATATGCATACGATTTATTCAATGAATAAGGTGGATTTTGCTAAAGAAGTTGGCAACAGAGGGCACTTTTTATAGTTGTACCTTTTCCGAGGAAATAAATAGTCATTGGTCTTTTCATGACCTAGAAGACTGTCAGCATAATCTTTGTCACTGATCACTGCGCTCTGAACGTTTTCTTTACTGGAGAGTCGATGTGTTTCTACTTAATGGACAATCATTTTTTGACTCAGTCTCGCAGAGCCAAATCCATTTTTAAGTACTCGGTTTGACTTTACCCCAAAACAAATATTTCTGTCTGTTTGAAACAATTTGTGCTTTAAATCAAATACAAACGATGCTTTTATAAAATCCCTTTATTTACTGCATGAACCTCACAGATACACACACACACACACACACGCACACACACACACACACACACACACACACACACATATATATATATATATATATATATATAAATAGCATAATAATAAAACTCACGACTCAGTGTTTCATGTTGTCTAGATAGTATTTAATAATGTGACACTTTGAGTTATGAGTTTTTATGGTGTTTTATCATTTTTTTAATTTACTCCCTGAGAGATTTTCCCATCAGCATTAGCTGATAGTCTCTCGCTGAAGTTTGAGTAACAGCAAGTCTCCTCAAGTCTCCAGGACTCTTCTCAGTATTCTGGCCGTTCTCAATAATGCTGTAGTTTGGATGGTCTCCTCTCCATTCTTCTTCTTCTTCTCCTTCTTCTTCTTCTTCTTCTTCTTCTTCTTCTTCTTCTTCTTCTTCTTATTATTATTATTATTATTATTATTATTATTATTATTATTATTATAGATATATATTGTATTTTTGTACTATATTTTTGCATAAACAGTATTAAACGTTTTATGGGTTAAATTTTTTTTATCATAATTACACACACACACACACACACACACACACACACACACACACACACACACACACACACATATATATATATATATATATATATATATATATATATAATACAAGCACCGAAAATGCCAGAATATTTAAATAAAAGTTAAATGATATACCGACTAAAACTGCTAATTATTTACCAGACTGATTTTTCTCTTTTTGTTCAGGTTTGTGGTACAGATGGCCTTACATATACCAACATGTCTGAAATGGTGATTAGTGCCTGCGAAAAGAATGCAACCATTAAACTTGATTACAGACACAAGTGTGAAAGTAAGTGAATTGAAAATGTCTCTGTTTCTGTTCCTGTCCTACAAAGGACAACAATAACTTGATTGTACCAAAATTGGTTCTATTTCGACTCTAAGTTTTGACAGTTTCTGCAGCAGCCCTAATGTCTCTTGCCCGGTTGAGTTGATATTTTCGAAAGGAAGGCAGAAAAGAAATTAGGGCCAAATAGATGATACAGTGGGTTGGTTGGGTTACGCGAATCATCATTCGAGTTTTTATCTTGGACCGAATATAGACGTCTGGCATCAAAATCTCTTCGACCTCAAATTCTTCATAATCACTAGTAATGAAAGTCGTTGTCAGTTGTTTTGTAGCACCGAAACATCCAGTTATACGTATTTTCTTATCTAGCCTCAGTTATATCAAAATATATCGGTATGAAATAGTATAATTTATATGCTGCTCATATTAATTGATAAACATTTAAACTATTTGAAGTTTCATATTTACAAATGGAGGGCAAAAGACCAGAACATCAAATGTTGATTTTCGAGGTAAATCAACTCTGCTCGGATAATTGATGCAACAAAATTTTTCCGCTTATATTTCTCCCATTTATCTTCCGACATTAATTTATCTTTTGGCATCTGTCAGTCTCATGAGTCAATGGATATGAAAACGGATCATAGCACAGGCCTAGATAAGTTTGTATGAAGCACTGACAGTTGCTCATGCACCAGGTTTCTCCTTTTCCATGATATACAAGGAAAATACAAAATCTAATGCAACTTGATATCAATGCAATTACTGGATTGCTAAGTCAAATACAATCTTTAACTGCCTTAGGGACTTAGGTTCCTGGTTTTGAACCCAGGTAGGTTCTCAATTTTGAATTTTTAAACTCGGGGAGTCTGTTGTGTTACGCAAATCATCTAAGTCTGCTCTCCTTAAAAATAGTTTAGCTCGGCCCGAATCTATTTCAGCTGCACTTAGACTACAAGTCTCAAAATCTCTAGTCATAAAATCCGTTGTCTTTTGTTGTTATTTACTAAACTTTAGATATGTCACTCAGGCTTCAGGTTGCTAACGATACTTACTATTGCTTACGTAATCACCCATCTAATTATTGAACAGGCTTATTGCTTCTTAAACTTGGAGATCAAGCAGGAATCAGCGCTTAGATCACTAATGTTATTTTCCAATCTTTGATTTTATCGGAGAAACATGCCTCAGATTGCTAAGTGGTCATCCATCTAAGTACTGAACAAGCTTAAGGCTGCTTAACTACGATGATCTAGCTGTAACCGATACTTTCAGTGTTACTTGATCATTGTCCGTTGTTTTATAGCACAGAAACATCATGTTATTTCCGTGTTCTTATCTAACTTCATATACATCAAAACATGTCGGCATAAAATTGTGTAATCTATAATCTGTTCGTATTAATTTGGAAGGCAACAAAATGTTATAATTTGGAGCAATGATCATTTCTATAAAAGATAAAACATATTGCGATAACATGAATATGTTCTTTGAAGTTTCAATTTTGGTTTTAATTACAAGTTGAATTAATAGCAGAAAATAGTCGTTAAAAAGAAAAGTATAATTTTACTTATGCTTATTTTTCACTATATTACATTTCCTTGACTATCATTCGCCATCGGTCCTCACTTGCCATGACTCTTGGTAAGTTCTCGAGACTGCATCCAGTGTCCTCACTGAGCTGATTAATATGGTTTGTTAGTTTTCCAACACTGGTATGTCCATGTGTAGGAGTACATAAGAAGAACGTCGCTTATGGGTTCGTTCCTACTTATCAGAAGTGGCCAGTCATATTTTGATGGTTTGCAAGATGGAAGGTGTGTATGTATGTATGGGCCGAATAGCTGCTATTTTACCATGCTTTATTTATGCATGTGTTGTTACATTTTCAGTTGATGAAATATTGCTAGGGAGATAAATGAACTGGTAAACTAATTTAAGAGGTTTGCCATTTAACGAAGAGATGGTAAGATCAGGATTAGAACATGCCTCTTGCTGTCTACACTAGGCTATATAGCAAAGATTATGCTTGAGATAGCGTATTTTTAAGAAGTGCTAGATCATCTTCGGAGTCTACATCAGTAATTATTTCTGTGGGATATCTACTTCTTCTTACTTTTTTCAAAATGTGGAACCATTTTCTTTCATGAAATCGAAATACCGGTGTATGATCCTCAATGACTTTTGTCAAGAAATAATTATATTGTTTACCGTGTGATCGATTGTATACCCTGTGATCGATTGGTAAAAAAAAAGTTGGTTTTGAACATACATTGTTTTATTTGCATTTCAGAAAGCTGTGATCAGGTGAGATGTCCCAAGTATCAAGTTTGTGAAGTGGATGATGAATCAGGAAGGCCAACCTGCAAATGTGAACCGTGTTCTGAAAGTGACAACATAAAAAGTGGGTATTTAATGCACAAGCACTCGTAGATATACACACATATACACACATGGACACACACACATACATACACACATGGACACACACATACATACACACATACACACTTACGGACATGCACACATATACACACACACGGACATGTACACATATACTCATATGCAGATGCACACATATACACACACACGGACATGCACCCATATACATACATGGACACACACATACACACACACAGACAAACATACATATACACATGCAGACACATACATATACAGACACGGACACACACACATACACACACATGGACATACACACATGCAAACACGGACACATACATATACACGCACGGACATGTACACATGTACACTCACATACACACACACACGGATATACACACATATACACACACGGACACACACATACACACATACAGACATGCACACATATACATAGATATGTATCTATTTACCCAATCGCTGTTTGACGAAACTGAATAGCCTGAAATAGAAATGTTTTTGACAATTAACTGATTTGCTTGAAAAAGAACTCATTATTTTTATAAAGATGGATTTGGCGTTAAATAACCTATAAAGGTTGATATGCCATAAAACCCAACCAACCAACCAACTAACCAACCAACCAACTAACCAACCAAACAATCAATCAACCAACTTTCTCTACAGACAGTATGTGACACAAGCACAATTTTTAAAAAGATAAAATTGGTTTGAATTTAGAGTTTTCTTTCTCCAAGACTGGTTCATTATATATCGCTAAAGATTCCAGTCGTCTCTATTATTTACTCATATTTAAGTGGAAGAAATGAATTCATGCCTTGGCCAAGGGTATTACCATGTAGGTAAGCACTAACAGGTTGGTATATATATATATATATATATATATTGTTTACCAAAATATTGCAACTGCAAATATTTCTGAAGTTTTTACGTCTTTAGAATGTTCCTGACCATTCATTTGTATACCATATAAAATTGAAGACCATTTCGATATAAAATAACTCAAGAAAGGTTCATACGCTGTAAACGTATAATAATCATTTTTAATCATTAGCCAACTTTTTGACTATTAAATGGCTCTATCCTGGAAATTTGGCACCACCATTAAAATTACGAGAGTTTTGTTTTATATATATATATATATGAAAGTAAATATGGATAAAATCCGACAGTATGAAGGTAGCAGGAAAAAATGTAATCCAAATAGGTGAATATATCATGATGTGAAGTCGACGTTAACGTTTCGGTTATAATAACCATCGTCAGGACTTGGATATAAAATAGTTCACAATATAGATGGGTGATTGTTGAGATGACAGGAGCAAATGAGAAATATACAACGAAAAGATAGATAAACATGCACATAGCGTTCAAAATTCAAAAGTCATCAGAACGTGTTTGGCACGTGGAAAAATATTAGAAAATGTAGGATTTTTCAAAGAAACGAGACAAAACCTCCCGTTTATTGAGAAATACGCAACCAATAAGTTTTCATATGTATAGATCATTAGGAATCATCCATGTTAAATGTTATGTAAGAATGTATTTGGTATTAGTTTTTTCCGAAAAGACAGTATGAAAGTAAATATGGATAAAATCCGACAGTATGAAGGTAGCAGGAAAAAATATAATCCAAATAGGTGAATATATCATGATGTGAAGTCGACGTTAACGTTTCGGTTATAATAACCATCGTCAGGACTTGGATATAAAATAGTTCACAATATAGATAGGTGATTGTTGAGATGACAGGAGCAAATGAGAAATATACAACGAAAATATGTATTCACCCATTTGGATTATATTTTTTCCTGCTACCTTTATATATATATATATATATATATGTATATATATATAATTGATTTTATTTTTTCATTTGAAAATATTGTTTCTGATGAAATATTAAATACCAATTATACTTTTCTGAATATGGTCGGATAAACTGAAACATTGCCACTGTTCCTATAAAAAAGGAATCATCTGATTCCTTTGCGTTTCATATAAATACGCACATACACAAATACACACACACACACACACACACACACACACACACACACACACACACACATATATATATATATATATATATATATATAAGTATATATTTGATTATAGAAAATTTAAGATTTTTAATTTCTTCTTTGAAGAAGGTTTTGATTGAAAAAAAAACTGATAAAAATAGAAAAGAATTTGAATTTCTCATCTGAAGAAAGTATTTATTTAAAAAAACTGATAAAAACCTGAAATAAATTTTATAATGATACCAAGAAAGTGAATGCTTTTCTTTTATCTTTATATAAAAGGATTTTTTCTAGCTGTACACGTTGAGAGTTGATGTATCATTAATCTCAAATTAATAATACATCAATTGCTGTTAGTACTGAGCACTCATGTTGGATACTCCTACCCTTTGGATTTCCTCATTGGATTATATATATGCATGTATATATATATATATATATATATATATATATATATATATATACGAGTACTGGATGAAAGGTTCATGGGTTGACCCCAAAACTCTCACAGAATGTGACCAAATGAGGTTTATATTTCAACATAGACCTCCATGCAGCTCAAACACTTCTATCAATAGTGAAGTGCTTGAATCCAACAGGTAAAAAGTCATTAGCAACATATGTGGCATCATCATAACTTTTTAGTCCACCCTTATATATATATATATATATATATATATATAACTGAGTTTAAGAAGCATATAATCAAGCATACACATACTTTAATAGTCACAAAATCTAAAAATTATAAAGATAATATTGCCCATTCATGAAATAAATAAAATGCTTGATTTGCTAAACTTTTATCTTTTTCCTTGTTATTGCAGCCCCTGTGTGCAGTCAGGTGAACGTGATTTACGAGAGTATGTGTCAGTTCAAACAGTTCCAGTGCCGGTTTAATATTGAACAAGTCATTCTTGATGCTAAGAACTGCAATCCAGGAGGTATGTCGGCGGGAAATTTTATTGAAATTATGGTTTATCTATCTTTGTAAAAAATTTAGACCAGTTCACCTACCTTGTCAGCAACATCTCACTTTCTGAAAGTGATATCAACATACACATTGCGAAGGCACAGAATGCTATTAACAGGCTATCGATCACAGGGAAATCTAATCAATCCGATAAAATAAAACGAGATTTCATCCATGCTGTAGCAGTGTCCATACTACTATATGGATACAACACACACACACACACACACACACACACACACACACACACACACACACACACACACACACCGAGAAAAAGCTAAATGAGAACTATGCAAGAATGTTTCGTGCTGTCAAATCTTGGAAGCGGCACCCTAAAAACAGCAATTATACGGTTGTTTACCGTCTACTTCACAAACTATTCAAAGCAGACGAAAAACACATGCTGGCCACTGCTGGGGAAGCAAGAAAGAACTTAGAAGCGGCGTTTTCTTATAGACTCCTGCACAGCGATATGCCTGTATTGGCTGACCAGCAAAGACTTACATCCACTCTGTATGGACATAGGATACAACCTAGACGACCTGCCAGAAGCGATGGATTATATGGATGAAGAGAGAGAGAGAGAGAGAGAGAGAGAGAGAGAGAGAGAGAGAGAGAGAGAGAGAACTTCATGCTGTCAGCTTGTCGTGATGGTGTTGATGACAAATTAAAGTTTATATCTGCAATAAATTTTATATAAATCGTATATTATAGTTTTTATATGTTCATTAGAAACTTTATAGAAACTATGAATTATAGTTTATGTCTGTTATAAATCATAAAGAAATTATAATTCATAGTTTAATTATGTTTGTAAGAATTTTTTATAAACGGTAAATAATAGTCTTTTCGTATCTGTAAGAAACTTAATAGAGAATAAAAATAATAGTTTATTAGGTAATCTAATTATTAGCGATTAAATATTTCATAGATATATTTCTATTTCTCTGAGATTATTTTTCCTCGGAAAATAGTCTATTAAATTCTATATTTAATTATAAACAAAACAAATTTTATTTAGAGGGGTGTCCTCGTGGTGTAATGGTTAAAGCAATGAGCTGCAGAATCAAAGTAAGCGAGTTCGTACTCTAGTCACGCTATTACGTTCACTTTCGGGCAAATACCCTTGGGAAACGTATGAACCCCACTTATCCTCACAGCTATGGATTAAATAGCACCACTATTGTTCTTCTTGGAGAATGGCTTTGGCATTAAATAACCTACAAAGGTTGATATGCCATTAAACAAAGAAACCAAACCAAGTTTTATTGATAAAAAATCAACATCACCATGACCATCGTCATTAGTTGCAAGGATATCATCAGCATCAGTTGCGAACACACAGACAAAATAGCTGATTTTGTGTCTGTGTGTTTGCAATATTTCCTTCCTCTCTTATGGTCTGCATTAGCTCGGTGGAAGTTACAGACTGCGAAATATCCATAAGTTACATTGCTCTTTTTTAAATAGCACATCTTAACTGATATATAATATGATATTCAGCTTGAAATTTGTTATTACTAGATGGATTAGTTAGCAACTCCGAAACTTTCTTAACAGAAAAATTCAACTGTATAAGATGTATGTCTTATATGTATGATAAGTCATACCCCACCATTAGTCATTAAATCGTTCCAAAAACCGTTTTTGATGTAAACTGGTCCAAATGCCCCAAAATGAGATCCAACACCATACAACTAGCGTAAATAACGCGCGAAAGAATATAGCGATCACAAACCTTTAAAAAAATCTAAAAACACATTTTAATCATTTTTTTGCCACGTGAAAAGACAGCATAAGAAAGTAATGGTGAACATTTGTTTGCAATTTTTCGATGTAAATATATTTTATTGTACTGTACATACCTTTTAAATATGGTTTTATTTTAAATTCTTTTTAACTTCTTTCATTTTTTTTATCGTTCATTTTCATGTATTTTGTTGTAAGGAAAAATATTTATTTCATGTCCTTTTATTATCACTTGGTTAACGTTGCTGAGTGACGTAAAGGCGATGAACTAAAATCTAATTTGGAAAAGTGAAGTAAAGGCGAATCTGACGTAAGCCCAAATGATGTAAAGCGAGGTATTTCTGAATTTACATTTGATTAAACATTTCTCATCAGACTTTTGAAAGGTCTTCGAGTAGAAAATATGAAATAATTGTCACATAAATATGTAGAAGAGAAATGGCCACTCCAACGTTGTGTTTTAAGAACTGACGATCTCGGATTCTCACAAGACTTACGAGAGAGACGGGGGAGCGTTCGTAGTCATCTCCAGCGTTGCAGTCGGCGACATATAAATAAGAAAGAAGTGATTGGAAGAGACATTTCAGGAGAGTACTTTTTCTAAGCTAGAGACGTTTGTGGTGAGATTGTTGATAGTAATTGAAGGCAGAAATTGTGCGGGTCGGTGATACACGAAAAATATCACTTGGGAGAGAAAGTCCTGGATCAAGCTTTCCGACTGTGAAGCGTCCCCTAATTACAACAAAATATTGTTTTCAGTTGGTAAAACCCAACAAAAAAGTTAAATCAATAAAGTGCCATTCACTTGAATTTTAAAAATGAATATTTTTCTACAAAACTCCCTGTTACGTTGAATTTTTTGATTTTAGAAATAAATGCCGTTTGTTGATAATTAGTGTAAATCTTAAAATAACCATCTGTGATCCTTTGATTTGACCTTGTACCCACCAAAGGACAGCAATATCTATTAGTTTTAACACAATATTTCTATGTATTTTATGGCATGGCAATTTTTAGGTATGATTTATATATATTTAATAGCATGGAAGCTTGTCTGCGACCTCAGGTTTCATACTGTCTTATAAACGAAAATGATCAGGCAGAGAAAGAAAGATATTGGAGAAATCGAAAAATACAGTAAAAAAAATATTAGGATTGTGTACAACTCATTATATATGTGTGTGTGTGTGTGTATGTGTGTGCTGGTTTAAATTATAGTTGCGTATTATTGTATGTGGTCGTATAAGTGATATTTAGTTTGTGGAGATACATGCACCGCGCGGTAAATTTGAGTTTGTCTCTTGGTCAAGATGAGTCAAGATATGTGGCCAAAGTCGCGACAGTTTGATCGAGTGAAAAAAAAATTGGATTCGTGTGTTTCTGAGTGTGTATGTGTGTGTGTGGTGATGATTTTAACTAAGTATCAACATATCATCATCATTGCATAAATAGTTGTCCGCAATTCTAACATTCTTTTGACTGTATTTTTCGAATATCTTTCTTTCTCAGCCTGATTATTGTCGTTTATAAGACGGCATGAAACCTGTGGTTGCAAACAAGCTTCTATGCTATTAAATATATATAAAAGCTAATATATATTTACTTATTATTATTATTATTATTATTATTATTATTATTATTATTATTATTATTATTAAATAATAGCTCTATCACAGATCTTGAGAACTCCCCAAATTATACCGTATTTAGTCCTCCACAAACCTACGAAGTGGGATAGTGACAACCAACACTGTTATGATATAATATAATATAATATGATATAAAATAATATAATATTATATAATACACATACTCATGGTATTAAAAAGAAACAATACACAATCGTGTCTCAACAGATAGAAATATATACATTTTATTCAATGAAAAGCAGTTTGTGGAAGAGATAGAAAAATAAAAGAAAATAAAAACAAACTTACTTCATGAGGAAAAATAAAAGTGCGAGAGAATGTTTCTCCTGTGAAAAGAACAGTCAAAAGAGGTCGATAATGATTTTCTAAGACTGCCATGTGTTCCTAATGAGTCCTTAAAAGACATGTAAATTCTCTAAGGGAGATGGTTATCTATTTTCTCTTTACAGAGGCAATTAAAATTTTCTCACTAGTAAAAGTTTAAAATTCTTTGTGCAAATGACGCTGCCAATTTCTCGAATGACATTTCAGTTTTTGATTGTAAACATCTTGTTTAATGTCACGCGTTTATTTACGTTGAGTAACGATTTTCCTGAATGACATTGTTATTTGCATTTTAGGCGGAAGCAGTGCTGTCGGGCCTTGGACACCGTGGAGTGCTTGCAGTGCCACCTGCGGGAAAGGGAAGAAAACAAGGAAAAGAGAAGCGCTGAGAACACTGGATGCGTTTGAGATAAACAGCAACCCACTGAATGCCGAAGCCGATTGCTACGGAGATCCATGTCCACGCGGTTTGTCATTTAAATTACTTTACTACCTATTAATATTTTATTTGATAATGTATATAGTGCGAGTTCGAGTCCCCTATTAGAGTATTTCTTTGGCAGGTTAAGGTTTAGCTTCAAACGTTTTAATAATATAAAGCAAAACAGAGTAAAACTAATGATAAATTTGATCGAGAATTTAAAAAAAATCATCTAAACCCCGCATTTTCGGTGGGACTTAGAATATGCTACAGTGGGAGAAGAACATGGCCTATCCCAAATATGATACTAAACAGCATCTGATGATGAGGCTCAACTTCTAGAAATCTGGAGAATGAGGGGTGCCTCTTAATCATTATTACTCCCAGGAACACTCTAAGCAGCGTTAGGGTTTTAAAATGATTGATATTACATAGGAATTGTTGATGACTCATAACTAAATTATTTGTATCAAGTATAGTTACTTAAAGGTATAATTGTTTACAAAGAATTATTATTGGTTACTTGAAACCGTATATCAAGAGTTTGATTATTATTAAATACAAATTGATTCTTGAAACCATATCATCTTGTATAAATCATTATTTGACTGGAATACTTGAAACCATCCAGCTGTATGCAAATTAAGTGTTTTTGATGGGAATACTTAATACCTTATCACTGTGTTAAAAAAATAACTCTTACATGACAGATACTCTCCGAACTACTCAAAGCAAGGCCTCAGAATCCATTGTTTTAGATCTAACTCATCTTGCCTGATCATCCAGGTTCTTGCGGCCCGAGCGAAATTTCTTCAAATATATGGTTACTGTACGGAGATCAAATGCGACTTCACCTTTTATATGACAAATGTTTTGGTGGCTTTGGCGGCGTTATGATGCAGTTTGAATTTGTAAAGCATAAAATCTCGTATTAGACTAAGTTGTACGTTCATCTGTGCGGCTTTTAAATCGCACACAGAGTGAAGTAAGGTATTACGTGTCAGCGCACCAACTACCATGATACTACCAACCACAGCGGATTCCTTTTTTACGGTCTGAACCTCTTCGTTTACGTAATATACTCGCCGCTAATTTACACGTTCCAAAATATTGCAAAACTAATGACTCAACTTAGTAATTTAAGTTTTTACAAAAATTTCAGTTTTTATAAAAAATTCAATTTTTACAAAAATTTTACAAAATTTTGCAAATTTTACAAAATTTAAATTTTTACAAAACTTTCAATTTTCACCAAATTATTGAAAAAAAGAATTTCGAAAAAAAAAAAAAAGACGTAATTCAGAAAAAAGATAACATTTTATTATATTCAAACTTTTTATTCTAATTTTTTTTTGTCCTGACTGTGGGGCTAAGAATACATTAACTGAGGGGTAAGATCCCCACAACAAAAGGTCATCCCAAACATGAAACTGTATCTTTAGTTCTGGAACCGTGAGGAGTGTGGAGTACTCTTTCATAGTCATCAATCTAGGTCTGCTCTAACTAAAAATTTTCATCAAGATATATGCAAATATATGTAAATATATTTACTTTCTTTTCTAAAAATCTTCTTGTATAAATTCAAATACGGTCGTGTTTTTTTCCGGGCAATAGCTAATATGTTTAATAATGATAATTGTTTATATGAAAAATGTGCCGATGGTCATTTTTTCCTTCTCGGAGTAATAATTGACGAATATATTTTATATGTTGCTCTTTACTCGGAACATAGCGTTGTGGTAAAATATTCAACAATACTCAAAGATCGAATTTCTCCAATTACTGGAAAAAGTATTCTTTTACATTCAACTATTCTTTGTCAATTTCTATCCTTCGCTGAAGGTCATGATAATTGAAGTAAAAAAAGAAACAACAACCAAAAACAAAACAAAACAAACAAACAGCCCCAAGGATGACGGGCTCGGATGTCCCTTAGTAAACTAGTCACACAGCATCAGACGATCGCCCAATCGGTGAGGCTTAGAATGCGCTTGCTGTATCCTGTGCAGACGGGGTAAGAAACCTCCAAAAACGAGTGTCTTGGATATAACACTAGAATGCATGTGATGGTAAGGTTCTAGTTCAGGGGAGTATGGTGTACCCCTTCAATGCTTTTACTCCCAGGTTCATTCTGAGCTTGAGTAGAGGTACCGGATGGGGTTTCCCTTATAAATGGACTTCCTTAACTTCTAGGTTTAAAATAACCCTGAACAAATTAAAATACTGTTAAAATCAATCAGTTAATCAATCAATTAATTGTATTCATCGTGTGCAAAAAAAAAAAAATATTGAGAAACAACTCCACAAAAATGTAAATATAACATACAATGAACACAATTTTAAAAACTCTATGAATAAAATAACCTAAGATGGGTTAACATGCCGTTAAAATCAATCAATTAATCAACTAGCATCGGTGGAATTAAGCTAAAATAATAGACAAAAGTAATCAGCGTATATACTAGACACTTGCGACCTCCTAAGTTGGCTAAGAATAGAGATGAACACAGTAGCTGAACCATTAATTAAAGAGAGAGAGAGAGAGAGAGAGAGAGAGAGAGAGAGAGAGAGAGAGAGAATGAATTGGACCAAAAATCAGTAATAAGATTAGTTGACTGCACTATAAGCAAAATAAAATCATCTGATTAAAGGAGCAGGAAAGAATGACATTAGCTTTAAGGCCGTTGAAAATGTCCTTTGAATTGTCTCACGAGACAACAGCCGAAAGATGGAGTCTAGAATCTACCAGGATATTATGAATTCAATCTCTGACCCTGGCTTCTGAAGAAAAGGCGAATTAATGCATATCCCATGGATAGCGGAATGAGAAACAAAATATCTTATCTCAGAAATATGAACAAATAGTTTATCGGATTAAGCTCGATCCTGAATGCTTACCCAATTTTTAAGCAAGTTTGAATTCCTTCTCCTTGACTGGTTGCCTTATCTAGGCTAAAGAGATTCTGTAAGCATTTTTAAAGAAAATTTCCAATTCAATTTGATTTTGCCATTAGTGGACTTTTCCGTCCCTGCAGACAACAGTGAAAATCCAAGAAAGCAGAAAGACAAGTACTTAAAAATTACCAGAGAACTAAGAAAGCTGAGGAAGATGAAGGTGACGGAGATGCTACTTGTAATTAGCCCTCTTGGAAAGTCCGTAATAGCTTATATAGGGGGCGGGAGGAGTTGGAAATCGGAGGACTCATTGAGACTATACAAACTCTTGCATTGTAAAGATCGGCCAGAGTATAAAGAGTCTTGGAGACATGAAGGTATGAAAAACTTGCTAGAAGTAAAATAATGATAACGTAGTGCCTTCATTTATGTTTACACTGAACAACATAATTTATAAATAGAGTATTGGAATTCGCGTAGCCATTTTGTTTTTAGTTATACGATACAAATGATACAAGGCCGCATTAAGTCTATACTTTGTAATTGGCCATTGTTCATATATGCTTTAGTCTTCACTGATTGGTTAATCTAATACTCGCACTGATGGGAAGTATAAATATTTGTTCGCAATTTGTAAACGGCCGATAGCCTACTAGGCCCCCTAAGCAATCTAACTGGGAGACAACTAGTAAATGTTAATGATTGAGATGTAATTCATTATTCTATCATTCTGTAAATAGGATGCAATTTTGCATACAGCAGACTGTGGCCTTTTGTCAAGTAATTGCAATCAGTCGGGGAGATGGTAAACACTTTTCTCTGCTTTGAAAGAATTGATCTACAGTCGTATCTTGTGGAGGTGTTTGGTAAATACGCAAATATATCCAGTTAGCCTGTAGACTGGTCAGGGAATTCTTGTTTCTCCATTACTTTTGATTAGCAATAATACAATCAATCAATCAATCAATCAAGCTGTTGACGAATAGATAACTGTATTTTATATTTTCTGTTATTTTTGAGCAAAGAACCCAGGGTGATGTAAAGGCCATATTGCATTGAGTAGGAAGAGAGTCAGGGTTCTACGAGTTGGTGATTTTTCAAGCCAGCTTTTTGGTAGTCTTTTAAGCAAAAAAAAATCTGCTTTTGTAGATCATAGTTATTGTTATAACTTCGATTATCATTAGGTATCATCATCATCATCATTATTAATTTCAAATGACTGACTTTCGCCATCCGTTCCTTTTGACCATTGGTCTTGGCGAGTCGTCATGACAGCATTCAGGGTCTGCACAGAGCTGATGAATGCAAATATTTGCTGATCGGGCCACATTGGTAGGTCCATGTGTGGGAGTCATAGGAGAATATCACAAATGAGTTTTTTCTTACTTATCGGCAGTGGCCAGAATGTCTTGCTCGTTTTACAAGGATATTTTGTAAGATGGGACGTAAGTGGCCGTACATCTAGGATGCTGTTTCTAGGAATTGTTCAAAAAAGCACGCAGCATCCTTGTGTAGTTGCTGTCTAGCTTTTCCTCGCGGAGATTTGTCATCATCCAAGTAGTGCAACCGTACAGTAGTACTGACACTGCTACAGCTTGGCAGAAATCCTGTTTTAATTGTCGAATAAATGTACTATAGAGAAATTTCTTCATCTTGTGAGAGAAGACGAGATGAATACTTAAACGAAGCTGCTGATGCATCATTATTGTTGAGGGTTCCGAACGTCCAAGTGGTGCAACCATAAAGTAGTACTGACATGGCTAAAGAACAATACTATATCCTTGTGTCAGACATATATGAGCTGAATAGATATCTATAAGATCGTATCTAGAAAGCATTGTAGTCTAAATCAGCCGCTCCTACGCGGTGAATTCTTGTGGGATATTATTTATTGGAAATCTAATTAGTTCAAATTTTACGAGAATAGAAGCGATGGTGCTTACGTTTCAAACACCAAATCTTGTGCAGCTTCTTTATCAACATGGAGAAGAGCCGCGTCCCGACTGCATTAACGTTGCACTAATTAGAAACGGCTTGTTCCGCTATACATATACGTACAATGATATACATTTTTCTTGGTCTCTTCCAATCTATCTATCTATCTATCTATCTATCTATCTATCTATCTATCTATCTATCTTTATCCAGCTGTCTGCTTGTTTGGCTGTTCATATGTATCTTTTTGTCTTCATCTATCTGTTCGTTCAAATTTGTCTCCACATCTGCCTGTCTCTTCACATATATCCATCGGTCTATCCACAACTATGTCTTTGCCATTCAGTTTATATTTCTCTATTTCAATCTTTTCCTATTTTGCTGCATGGTCTGTATTAGTACGATTGTTTGCAGAGCCTAAAGAAGGAATTGCACGAAGCACGACCATTTGAACCATAAACACTTTCAGTGCCATCTTTTCGACTGATATGTAAATGATTCTTCTAAGAAAAATGTTTCTCTTTGTGTATGATTAACATACTACGAATACTACTCTTAAGTAAAAGGATTATGATTAAAGTCAGCTCTGATTGATCGGGTGAAAATAGAGACTGAGTTTATATGGCAAGCTTTGATCTTTTACAAACTGTAGAGCACCTGTTAAGAACAGAAAAGGTTTCCCCGAGAAAAAAGGGATTTGAATCTGATCGGGTGTTTGTCCCTTATTTTCGATCAGTTATTTACTCACTGTCGTTGATGAACGACCTGTGTAAAAGTACCATTTAAATTACCGGAAATGAAGGCGAGAGAAACACTCGTAAAAAAGTTGGTTATGGTTGACAATGCTTATCTCTTAAAAATCCAATGATTGATTAATTTGAACAGCATGTCAACAAATTTAGGATTATTTTATTCATGTTTACTTTTTTAATTTTTAGAATAATTTGATTTCTATTAAGAAGAAGGAAATGTCATCCATGTTGACATTTTCAAACAGAGCCTTCATATTGTTTGATTTGAAAGAATGTTGTGTAATGAAAGCTAATTCCAAGGTAATATTACTACTGATGCTACTCAGAAAAAGTTGGCGACTGTAGTCAAGGGTAACCCGAAGGCTCCTTTTTCAATAGCTACTACACCAAGGTGTAAGGGAGGGCGCTACTCCTTTCCTTGGATTGCTCCACTAGAACCTTGATACGTACCTTATAATACCGAGAGTTAAGTAAGGAGGTATCAAGTACCATTCTTTTAAAAGTCTATGGTATGACTCGACCTGGGATTGAACCCCTGTCTCCCGGATCATTGGCAAACACTCTACCCACAAGGCCAAACTGAAATTAATACAAAAGTAATAATCATTACAATTTGATAATGATTGACAATGCTTAAAAAGTTCAGGGAAATATTACTACTGATTCTACTCGCAAAAGAAAATTAAATTGTGATGAAAAAAATTCTAGTTAAAAATTAATAATAATTGATAGTGCTTTATCTAAAAAATCTAATACGTTTTTTTTTTTTGCTATTATATGAATATTGCATTTGAACATTTTGGTTCGGAAAATTACTTGCTCTCTCTCTCTCTCTCTCAATCTATCTATTTATCTATCTGTTTTTTGTCCAGGTCCTTGTATCGATTATAATTGTCCGGGAAAATCTCAACAATGTGTGACAGTCAATGGAAGAGCCAAATGTGAATGTCCCACTTGTATTGATGAAGGAGACGAACCAGCCTGCGCGCGCATTTACATCGGGAAATATGCCTATTCAGAACAGACTTTCAAGAACCCATGTGACGCTAGAAGGACAGCGTGTCTCAAGGGACAGGACCTGAAACTAGTAGATAAAGTTGCATGCGGATGTAAGTATTTAAAATGGAAAAATGACCCATGTCTTTTTATTTTTTATACTTATTGGCTTGCGAAAACTAATTGACTTTCTTATTTTCAATTTACTAATGTTTTGTGTTTGTCCAGGAAAAATGCTCCTCTTTAGACTCGAGTGATCACCCGAAGATTTAAGTACTGCTATAAATAAAAAAAAAAGGTCAGAGCATTGTTTGATGTCTGCAGTCAATATCAAAGTTACAAAATCACTAGAAGAAAATAGATAAATACGACAGGATGCGACATGAAGTCAGTTTTTAAACAATGTAAAGCAAGTTTTCCTTTTTCATGATTGGTTGTCCAGCTAAGGCGAAAGAACCCAGTCTTCCTTACTATCGATCTATTGCTGGCGAGTCGAGCGGGGAAAGAGAGGGATATATGACTTTCCTAAGGAGATTATTGCGAAGTGAAACGCAAACAACATCGTCTAGGATTTGAAATTAGGTCGACGATTTTACCGATAACCGTTACACAAAGTAAAATTCCTGTTATACCAAATAAATGTGTGACTGTTATATAACTGGAATTTTTCACTTGCGCCGGTTTTTTGCTGGTCTGAATTACTACTATCTTACAATAATAGACACTTTTTTAGAGAAGAATTTAGTGATACCTAGTAATTAAACTTATAAACAATTACCAATTGTTATGAATAACTAATTATTTTTTATTGATCAAAAAGCTGAGAAAATGTACCTGTATAAATCAATGAGAAATTAATTTTGATTTTTCCAAAAATAACGAAAAAAAAAGAATTAAAGAAAAAATAATAAATCATAAGCTTCGGAAAAATATAATTTTTTATTCTATTTAAAAATTTTATTCCACTATGATTTTAATTCATATTTATAATCAAAACTTCCACACACATTATTTGCCTTTAATAAAGAGAATATAAAGATAATGCTTTTTAATCAGAAGTAAATCAGGTCAGCAAATTTCCACCCCAGTCAAAGACTCCAGTTGCATGGCACGAAGATTTTGCTCCGTACATCCTTAATCTATTTTCAAATTGAAGATGTAAAACAACTATTTAAAATGGTTGACAAAACTTTACAATTATTAATAAATCACTCGCTTGAAAAAACTTCTGGAAAAAATCTGTAATTTTTTTGCAGATTAATATCAATTTCATAAGATAACATGAAAGCGTGCTGTATTGCTCATTAAATTGTAAACCACAAACAATTTTCACAACAATTTATTTTCTCCTAAATCAAAGACACCAGAATTCAAAAAAATTCATGAGGAACTTTATACAATCAAAATGAATATTATTAAGTATTTCAGTATTGCTCATAAAAAAAGTATACCACTAACAAGTATCAGTTTCTTTGTTTAATGGCATATAAACTTTCGTAGGCTATTTAATACCAAAGCCATTGTATGAAAACAAAAATGATGCTATTTAACCCACTGCTGGAAGTATAAGGGGGTTCATACTTTTGTCAAAGGTATTAGTCCGAGAGTGATCGCATGACTGAAATTCAAACTCTCTTAAATGATGTCTTAGTCCAGTACGTTAACCACTACAACATGGTGATTCTCCCTCATCAACGAAGATTTATATAAAAATTAATTTTGTTCTAAACCAAAATCATCAATAGTTTAATATTTGAGTATTAATTTTATTGCGGACTTTTGTCCTCATCTTGGTAGTTTTTGTTGTCTTTCTCATTTCGTTTCGGCCAAATTTCACCTCTGGCCGTCTTCAGGTGATTAACTGCGACCTTGGATAGGAATGCTGAGTCTTGTAACCGTATCCCCAGTAATTACTGCCTTCCATAGTTGTTGTCTATCACACCACGTTTTGACCAAGTTTGGTGGGCTTGGGTAGGAATTGAAACCGCTATCTTCGGACAATGCTCACCTGGAACCGTGGTGATTCAACGCCTCTATCCGCTGCGCCACGGGGCCCAAAACGTTGTGAGAAAAACAACAAAAACTACCAAGATAAGGACAAAAGTCCGCAATAAAATTAATACCCAGATTAAGAAGCCTCATCTCAAAAAGGATTCCCATTAAAGACAATTTGATATTTCTTATGATATATTATACAATGAAAACAAATAATATCAGTTATAATTTATTAACCAAATCTACATCATCGAAAGTCTGTAACCAAAAGTATGAATTTGTTGCTGTCCAAAATAAATACAAGCATTATCTCTACAAGTAAAAATAAGTAATTATTTATTAAGCCCAGTTTTGTTAAAACCTGAAATGCGTATTATCCAAACCATATATTATACAAACCTCAATTCCTTTGTGATAAAGAACACACATTGCAAGGTTTTATACACATTAATAACATGGCCTGTTTTTAGGCAAATTTAAATCAGCTCAACTTTAATTGAAACATAGTTAATTGATAAAATACTAATTAAAGAATAAATAATTATTATTCGATTATTCGATACCGGCTGGGCTTAGAATATGCTGATTGTATTCCCTGTACACAAAAAAGGATTTCCTGTGTATGACACAACAAGGCGTGGAAGTAAAATATGGAATAATTTTTGAAACGTTCTTTTAGTCTGATTAGTCCAATTTTTGAAAAGAAAAAACAAAAAAAAAAATGCAAAAAGACCCCCCCCCAAAAAACGCGGTAAATCTAAATTTTCATGGTTAGCCCAATTATTCAACCATTTTTTCATTAGAATTCTGCCCAATTTGAGTGAACAAGAAAAGAAATGACAAAGAATATATGTTTTACTGAAACTAAGCCAAAAACGAATTCCGAAATAATTGGAATTTCTTTATGGAGTCCATCAAGCCTTGATTACATTATATGGGTCGTTTTAGAAAACAAAACAAATGCAACTTCCCATCCAAATATTAAGACTGCTGTTGAAAAGAAATGGAATAAAATGTCTGAAGAATTTATTTTAAAGGCATGCAAATCGTTTCGAAGGTGTGTTGATACAATAGTTGAGAGAAAAAAAAAAAAAAAAAGAAAAAGGTGGCCATATTGGGTAAATTTACTGTTTTGTGTTTATCTTCTAATTTTGTTGTATATTTTCTAAAATTAAAATTGATCTAGTTTTATAATAGAGTCGTTTATTTTTATACTAGAATATTCCTAATTTCACCTCCGCACCCAGTAAACTGCTTCTAGCCCTGTTGGTGAGGATTAGAACATGCTTAATGTATCGTCAGTAGAAGGGTAAGAATCCCCCAAAAAGGGATGTCCTGAGTATGACACTAAACTGAAACTGATGGAATGGGGAGTATGGATTGCTCCTTCATTGCCATTATTCCCAGGTCGAAGTGGTAGAACCCGTTATAGTTGCATATATAGGTAAATAAATCTGCTTTAAAATTATTCGTATAATAACCCCACCGCCACAAAAAGCAAAATCAAACAAAACGTCTTAAATAACTACATAAAAATATAAATGTAAATGTACTATGAAGGTGATTTCCTAATCTTTTGGCGTAAAATAATCCTAGACGAGTTATGGTGTAAAAATCAATTTATACATATCTCATTGTTAATTAGTTAGCTTCTCAATCAACCAAAATTTCATACTTGGTGTTTCCTTGTAGAACTGGCTCTAATGTTGTTGGTATTCCTTTTAAGCAGTCACAATGTGAAAAATTCTTTGTTGAAAGTGATTTTATTGTACCCACCTCCCTAGAGCAGGAGGTCTCAAACTCAAGGACTCAAAAGAGCTATTACCTCTTGGGGAAGATGCCAAAATTGTGATGAAGCGGGGTATGATTTTCACTAGTTATAATGCTTATCACCCATGCAACTGAGAGTCTTCTTTATCTAAA
>CAUZXS010001848.1:80000-92783 GCA_963585895.1 Sepioteuthis lessoniana
CAGCGGAAATGTAAGTCAAATTGGAAAGTTCAAGCGAGTACAACCCGACCAGGAAAATGGAAACTGTCATTCTATAAAAGAAGATTAAATGTAAACGAAATTGAGTCATGTCTTGTCACAAGTTTGATTAAGCAAATGAAAAGCACGGTAAACATTTGGGGCCACGTGTGAAATGACGCAATTATTTAGTGAGATGACATCACACTTCCGATATCCTGAATTTAGATAGATAAAAATGGGCGAATTTTGAACAAGTTGTCAGTTGTCAGTCGGAAGAAGTTGAGATTAAACCTCTGTCGCGGCGGGGTTTATCTCTTTGTGTCTCTGTTCGTAGACCCTTACATATTTCATCTCTCTTGTGCTACTGTATGCAGTCTGAATATCGAACATTATATCTAGATAATGAAGCAACAATTTCTATAAAGATATTGGACATATTACTGTTATACCAATACGAACCAACAATTTCTTTAAAGATATTGGACATATTACTGTTATACCAATACGAACCAATAAATGATTGTTAATTGTTGACGGAGAGTTCTTCTTGTCTTTGAGTTGCCAACACCCTAGGCAACTTTGTTCCCATAAATTATCCCGACCGTTGGAAGTTCCAGATGAACTGTGTCATTCCCTATCAATGGATCAATCAATATTATTACAGTTGGTACCACTAATGTTGTCGCGCACAACGGTGTTACATTTGGCGTTGGCATCGGCGTTGGTAGTTGTGACTGCGATATTGTTACACAGTGTTGCCATGCCAAGATATTGTTACAGCAGTACCGTACCAAAGCATAGTGTTGCATTTGTTGCTAAACCAAGCGATAGTACCACATTTGGTGCTGAACGAAACCATAGTGCTATAATTAGTGACCGTTCCCAGAAAAAAACATTACGGCTAATCGAACCAAACGATATTTTTACCTTTGGTGCCCTGACCAAGATACATTCCCAGATGGCAAAACCATAGTATTATAAATGGGTTGCATGTATTCTGAGACAGTTTTGAATGATTTTGTCTCCAAATAAGTCGTGACGAAAAATATTTTTCCTCTCTTGCCCAAGGCATTGTGATGGAGGATTAATTCTTGTTATTTTACTCTATTTTCAAATCTGAAAACCCCCCTAAAAAACCCCTCAAAAAAACAAAAAAACAAAACAAAACAGAATATTATTATTAGTAGAGTTATTAGCAGTCATACGTTTTCCATGTATATTGAGATAACCTATATACAAAAAATCTCAGAGAATTTTATATGTTATACTTTTTGCAAGTTTTTCACAGTAGCACTAACCGGTGATTTTTCCCTGAAGTCTGAGTACAGCAAATCTCCTCTGATATATAGGACTTTTCTGAAATTATTTTGGTAGTGCTGTGGTCTTGATGGTCTCGATTTTCCTTCTGATTTCCAATTCCTCCAGTCTCCTCTCCAAGCCTTTGGAGAGCGTTGCAAGCGCACCAATTCCATCTGATATCACCGTCACAGCTTTTTTTTCAGGTCTCTGGTAAGATCCAGATATCTGTCGATCTTTTCGCTTTTTTCAGTTTCACTTCATGGTTCGCTAGAACGTGAAAATCCACTAGATTACCACTTCCTTCTTTTTTTGGTAAATTAAGACGTGGTGTGGCCTTCAGGCCGGTATTGGGTGATCCGTAACTCGATTTGTTAATAATATCTAATATTTCGTATCAGTTAATCCACTTTCTTTGTTAAAGTGGTTTGGTTTGAAATTTCCTGAATTTTATGACCGATGAGAAAAGATAGGAGCCAAAAGGTTTTGAGTAAAACAATAGAGATTGTGACAATAGTTCCAATCGCGTAAATATTTTAACGTTGACCGATTGGTTGGTTTCACGGTAGATCAACCCTTCTTGGGTTATTTACAGCCAAAGTCACTCCTTTTTTGCAAACAATTGAGTTTTCAAGTACATAATGATGATAATCCTTTGCAAACAAGTATATTTCCAAGGAACTACTCTTAAAATAAACAATTTGCACAGTTATATGGTTCCAAATATTCCTATCTAATATGAATTATATAAGTTGTCTGAATTTCTGAGACGAAGTTTGATGATTTTTATCATTCAGTATTTTTGGACTATTGTCTCCACCTTTATTGTTATATTCACAACGTGTCAGCCGATATGAGCTCTGGCCCTCCTTGGGTGTTTGTAGAACTTAGGAGCCTACACGGAACTTCGAACCACGTCCTTTATTTAATCCACGGGGGTTCACTTGTTCTGATTCCGTTAACTATAACTGGATATAAGTGCTAAGTATTTCTGTATGGTTACTCGCCTGTTGTCAGGAATGAATCTGAATCCTCCGGAAGATTGTCTCTATAAAAGCTTCTGGAGTTAAAGCCTATAACCGTTACGCTATGTGTTTCAAATAACTACTTCTTATGAATAGGAGAAAAGCCCGTGGTATAAAGTGCTAGATTATGACCTGAAAGTAATTGAGTTCAAACTACAGTCACGCTAATATGTTCGCTTTCAGATTAATAACCTTGAGAAAGATATAAACCCCTTCATCTTCATAGCTATGGGTCTAATAGTATCATTGTTGTTTTTTACAAAGATGACTTTGGAATTAAATAACCTACGAAGATTGATTTGCCATTAAACAAAGAAACCAACCCAAACATTTTTTATAACAATAATATGCCGAAGTATAGCAAGGGTTGGTAATGTTATAACAGGGACGAAACAATTACATACCAAGCAGATGCAGGTAACATGCCCGAAAGGAATACAATACTATGCACAACAGGGTGGGAAAAGTTTTCTACTGAGAATTATGCAAGAGATAAAAATTTAACCATGTTGCCAAAGGATATATGAACAAACCAGAATCTGTCCTTGAAAAAAGAGCGGAACTAACTAAGGAAGTGAAAAATATTTGTTTTATTTTCTTTTTTTAATGGCATATCAATGTTTGTGGGTTATTTAATGTCAAAGCCACCCTTGTAGAAGATCAGTAGTGATAATACTTTACCCTTAGCTGGTATGGATAAGGGGACTCTAATCTTTCCTTTGGATATTAGTCCGAAAGTAAACGTTATAAGAGGACTCTATTTCGAACTCGCTTACAGAGATGTCGCTGTCCACCACGTTAGGCTCTACGCCAGGGAATTCACCCTAAAATATTTGCCTGTTAGGAAGGAATCAGAAAAAAAATCGTTTTCTTAGATTACTAAGAATATTCTTTATCAAATTCTGCCCAAATACTCAGCTGGTTTAGCAATCAACCACGCCCACCTAATCTCCACATCATAAAGATCCATTTGTGCCACCCGAAAGCAAAACTCTAATTCGATTTTCTTATCTCTTCTTCTCAGTTTACAAAGTTCCATGATTATTTTCTATGGAAGGTGATAAAAGCAATTCAGTCTAACCCACGGCATGAGTTGAACATAGTGCACGATATTTTTATTATATTGCTTTTTCTTTTGCAAAACGAAGCAGTTAACGAGATGATCTCGTAGGCCAATCATATTGGATTGATGCAATAGTTCCCAGCAAAATAACAGGGAAAATTTTGATCGTTTTTTTATTGGTTTTTATGACTTGTCCAATCAGTCAAATGTCGACATTATTTTCAAGACTTGAAAAATATAGAAGCATGGATGCCCACTTGGTTATCAGCGTAGGAAAGGGAAGCGGTGACTCGAATTCAAATCCTGGACGTTTCTATTTGCGTTTCCATTCGTACTAATGCTCTTAAGAAAGATGTACATCTCTCTCTCCAGTTATTGGTGCAGACTAGCTTATTTTGTTTTGGCTAGACAACTAATCTAGGAGAAGGAGAAATGAATTCAAACTAGCAATACACTGCTTAAAATGGCCTTGTGTCATATCCTATTCGTGGTGGAGAGGTTTGGTAAATAAATATAAAGCATTCCTTAAATAAATGTTGGCCTATATACGAGATCAACTAATATACAATTACATCCTTAACTATCCTACTAAATATAGGCGACAAAAATTTAATTTAATGCATAGCTTTTTTTTAGGATTCTGTATAAATGATTTTAACACAAATTAGCTTTTTACACAAGGGACTTTCTGAAAGCAAAATGGCCGATCAATGTCCTCGAAAACTACAGCAGACACAATGAACGTCAGAACACCTGTCGATGGAGAAATTGTTTAACCTACAATACATTATTTTTACACGGTTACTACCATTGGCTATGTATTTTCACTAGCGATGAACAAGTGTGACCCTGTATATCACTCAAGTAAGGAGATAGTTCCAAAAGTAATCGTTCCTTTAGTGACATTATAAACAAATGGAACGTGGGCGCAAATAGATAAGTTACCAGTAACCGAAAGGAAGTTGAGTTCAGTATCTCTTCTAGGTGTAATATATGCTTAATCTAGTACCCCAGATTGAGGTCACTAGGTCTATATGGTGATGGAGGTTGGAATATGCCACCCACCGGAGGTTGAATATATATATATATATATATATATATATATATATATATATATATATATATATGTGTGTGTGTGTGTGTGTGTGTGTGTGTGTGTGTGTGTGTGTGTGTGTGTGTGTGTGTGTGTGTGTGTGTCAGAAAAAGAGGTAAAATGATTGATTAAAATTCCAATTCAGAAGTTTATAAATTCCATTTCCTTAAATTGAATAAAATTTTGGTGAAAATCATAAGTACAAAATCTTTTCTTAAAGCTAAGATTATATTAATCAATGTAGATATTTTTAAGAGAGTTTAAGAGGATTGAATGAAATATACCAGTTTTTGTTAGCTTAGAATAAAGGGACATGTATTGTGCAAGTAAAAAAATCTTGTGTTAATTTGTAACAATGAATTGGGAAAACAACCTTATAACGGTAATATATGTTTCTATGCTAAAAGTAACAATCGGTGAGAGAGATATTTTTGTAGTAGTAATAGTAATAGATTACTTAAGATACATAAGCGAGGTTGAAATAACATGTATTCTTAAAGAAAACAATGTAACATTTTTATTCCAGAGAAATTGACAGAAAAGTTAAGTAACTATAAAGATAATTCATACAAATATTAATTTCTTTGTTTATTTATACAATTTATGTTGGCTTGAAATTAAATAAAAAAGTTGACTTATATATGATTCTAATTACACTCTCGTCACACACTCACACAAGATTCTAACTGACTAAAAAACTGTATTTTCAATATTCTTGGTGGGAAAAAGATTTTTAAAACTATTTTAATATTTGGTCCATCAAATTTTTCTTGGCAAGTCAAATATTGTCGACTGTGAAGTATCTCAAATTTAAAAACTAGTGTGAATGCACTGATTGGTTAATGAATGCAAAAATATCGGTACAAAAATTACAGCTTCTCGAGCCTATTATAAACCATGAACACATTTTAGTATGGAAATCAGTTGAGTTCCTACATATAAATATGGTAATTCGGTCTTATTTAGGGGCTGGGGTTCTAGGAGACAAACGTTAGGGTGAACGGAGAATGAAGAACGAGGAGGTACTGTTTCTTAAAAGAACGAAGAATCTAGCAGCAGGTGATGACCGTTGTCCATTTCTTTCTGATTCCAAAGCCTTATAGACTGAACGGAGAAAATAAATCAACGAATGTTCTAGTACAAAAATAAATTGTGTTTCCGTGTTTTTTTTCTTCAGCTAACAATTGACCATAATCGACATAACTGTCATTGGTGACACCATTTAAATATGCAGTCCCTCAGGTTATAGGTACCAGCTGACCACCATTCAAATATGACTTGCGTCATCTTGATATAATTCGGCTACTAATTAGAGGGGACTTTTCTGCTAATTATTGAATAGTGAAAGTGAATTAGTACAAGGTTTCACCTGCTAATGACAGTGCGTGTGTTGTCATAAACAGGTGAAACACATACACACACGCGCGCGTGCGTGCGCACGCATGCACACTATCAACAAAAATACACATTATAAAACAAAAAAAAAAAATGAAACTAAAATTCATGAAATATTATGAATTTGAGAAAATGCAACAAAACAAAACAAAACAAAGAACCCCCCCCCCAAAAAAAAAACAAAAACAAAATCATTTCGAAATGTTTTTTGTAAAACGGGTTCAGCTATGAAAACACATTTGATGACCTTGAAGTTGGCATCATTACAGTTTTTCGCACATTACATGAAGGGGATTTTTAGACATTAACCTTCCATACAAAATTTTAATTAACAGATAAATCTATAAAAGAATAAAGAAGTAATAAATCTTTATTAACAACCTGCCAATATTTAACATTATTGAGTAGTTAAATTGCTAACCAAATTCCATTTGATATACAATATATTTTTTATAAATTTACGCAATTACCGTATTAAGAAGTTAAACCCTCTGTCGATGTTGACTGCGTGAACGCTAATTTTAAAGGTAATCTCAAAATTTCGGACGTTAATTTTCAAGATAAGCGATTTTAAACGCTGATTCTCATATTTTCGGCACTGATCGTCAGGACACGCATTTTTAAACACTGAATTTCAGTTTGTGCAATGGTTTTCAAGACAAGACTTGGTGTATTCTGTTTTTTTTTCTACAACTAAAGCAGTTCTTGCTATACATGAATTGTCTATAAAAGCGAGGCGGTATACATAGACATTATTTTCATTCATTTACTTCAATTAAAAAATTTCTTCGGCGGAACGAGATGACCTAAAAACAAAAAAAAAAATATTGCCTGTACAGTTCACCTTCTTTGATCAAATTTTAGTTCTTTTTTAACCGTCGTTTTTGTTTGGCAAATCATATATAATAATATCGTTAATTATATGCTGGCGACTTGATATGGTTAAACAGCTAAACGAAGTTGGTAAATTTGGTTCGAGTTCTGGCTGCGTGTTACAAGGCTGGTTATAGTGGAGAGAAACAAACTAACATTAGAGTGATTGTCTCCTGTGAGTCTTCCATTAGTCGAAGTACCGCCAGAACTTCTTTCTTGATATGCTATGAAGTTTCAGAGTCATATTTCTTTTAATGTCCTCAACGTCCTCATATATTTTTAGTTTGAGAAACAAAAATGAATCCCTTTATCTTCCCGGGTTAAATAGTACCACCGCTATTCTACAAGGATGTCTTTGGCATTAAGTAACCTACGAATGTTGATATGGCATTAAACAAAGAAACCACCCAAGATACAAGAAAACGCCACATGAAGGTAGGTCAAGGGATTATGTATTTCCCCAATTAGTTTGTCACGAGAAGGATGTCACCCTATCGGCTGGGCTTAGAATACAATGAGGGTATCCTCTGCAAAGAGATAAGACCTACCACAAAATGGGATGTCCTGGGTATTGCACTAAACTGCACCAGAAGGTGAGACTCCACTTCTGAAAATATAGAGAGTGTATACATTACTTTCAGGTTGATTCTATTTGGGCTTCATCTATGGGTACAAAAAATAGATCTGTTAAAAATATTAGTACTCGATAGGAATAGAGGCAAAAATCTCTTTAGAAACAATTACACATAAAATGTAAATATAAATATACAATGAACATGATTCCCTTATCTCTTAGCATAAAATAATCTAAGACGAGTTGACATGCCATTAAAATCAATCAAGCATTCAATCAATTTGCCACTAGCATGATGCGATACAAGTACAGCTGGTTTGAATTCAGAATTTTCCTTCTCTTTGAATGGTTGCCTTACGAACGTAGTCTGTTGTACTATTTTATCTGTAGTTAGAGGCTGAACAGATGGATTCAATTCTTTCTCTTGACTATTTACACGAATTGAAAGAATCAACTCTATTAAGGCTTTGAACTTGGCTCAAAGATTTCATTATCCAAGATGATGACTCTTACACAAAGCGCGCACGCACTGGCACAATTCTGTGATTCGTCCAAAACTATTGCTCGCAATGTATCTAGACTACTGATTAAAAAGTATCGAGTATTGGTATTGACTTATCAATAATTTTTCTGGGTCTGCAGACGTCATCCCTTTGCTATAAAAGTTGTGCATACCTCTTCATTTAAATTTTGAATAAGAAAAGCAAAAATGTTCAGTTTCGATACTTTTTCATCATACCTGGTATTTAAAATATCGAAGTATTCCGATTTAGAGCTTTGAAATTCCTTTTAAATATAAACATCCCTATTTATTGTGTTACTTATTAATCAGGGTAATTTGGAACATTTTCTTCCATAATTCTGATCAAATCTGACTGCAGGACTCATTATATAGTGAGAGTTCATATCGAACTAAAACCCTTGGGTAAACTCTACTTTCAATCATTTCTACTCTTTATCATCGCTAGATTTCCCATGATCATTAATATACAACAACATTTACTTACGGAAAAATCCTGTTAAGTAAAGGATAACCAGTATTGCTTGATACATATTCTTTAGAAAAGAGATCATTATATGAAACTCCTTGTTTGAGAGATGAGTCAGGAGTCCACAAACATTTTTTTTCCAAGGATCAGTTTAACATTGACAAGATTTACATGGATCAGCCAACGGAATGGATGTTAATCACTTGCAGAATACAACCCTTGGCAAGAATTATGGATTTAACATTCTTAAAGGATGTTTACTTAGGTTTTTCATTTAATAACCCATAAGACGCAAAATATCTATTAATTTGATAACTGAACATTTTGGCATCATAAAATATTCCTTAAACAGACTTTATTAAATGGTATTTTTCCAAAGTTATTTAGAGGAAAATAATATGGAATAACCCAATTTTGAGGGAAAGAAACCCGGAATTCATTGACCAAAAATAGAACTAATACTTAGTTTGCCCTCTTCGAGCTTTTATGTCATTTAAAGAAATATTTCATATCCAACTTTCTCGAAATGTAGAATGGAATCATTAAATTTCTGAAATCTATGTCTGAAAGAAGTGAAAACGTTATAAAAGCTCGAGGAGTGGCAAAAACTATATTTCTCAAATCTGCAAGTAACCAACCAGTGAGTATCGCTAAGTTTCAAAATTTGGTTGTTGATTTTAAAGCCAAAGATGGTCGAAAACAGTATAAAAATTTCCTTATCTATCTCTAAAATAACCGTGTAATCTTTTCTTTCTTTCTTTCTTTCTTTCTTTCTTTCTTTCTTTCTTTCTTTCTTCTGTTGTGTTATAGAGTAGGCCACTGAGTACAGAATCGGCAATGGATGTATGACCTCCGGGGTCATACAGTCGTTTCATTTAGAAAGGAGAGATCGAAGATATTTCAGTCTCTTGAGATGGGAAAAGACAGTTTTTTTTGGGGTGCATTATTTATGATAGGAAAAACAGTCAGCGAGAGACATAGACTTTCCCTCCCTGCCAGGACAACGATGAGATTGGTTATTGGATTGTTCCAATATAGGAAAAAAGACAGAGTCAGTGATTCAGTTAGGCTATCGAGTAGTTTGGTTTAGACACCCACCAGTGGGGTGTTTAGTTTGCTTTGGTTTTATGGCATATCGACCATTGTAGGTTATTTAATGCCAAATCCTATTTATACATATATATTAAATATATATGATTTGTAAACATATTTTGTTGATAACATATCTTAAACGAGTGTGAGCTCATTTTTTTGCTCAGGTAAATGGTTTCAAGTACTGCTAATACAAATAATTCTATATACTATTAATTATTTGTTTGCACACAGTCGAAAGATTCCAAGTATCGTTACGTACGACTAACAATTCAATTAAACAGCAATCATTTATTTACACGCAGTTAAATAATCAAAAAGTTCAAAAACTTCGATATAGCATAAGTCATTTGTTTGCATTCAGTTTAAATATCAAACAGTTTTATATGACCCAGACATAGGACCCTGTCAGATGCTACCATTCAAGGGCAGAGTAGATCTGGGAGAGATAGCAATGAAGGAGTACTCTGCATTCTCCAAAGCTCTAGCATTACTAGAGCCTCAACATCAGATTGTAGGAGGAGTCTTACCCCTCCGCAGATATGCAGATATTCTACACCCCAAGCCGACTGGGTTACTGTGGGGTGTGATCTACATCAACCATACCCCACTGCAATCCTGTTAGGTAATAATGATCGCCTGGGCGATAGTAATTTAGTTGTTAACAAAGATTCAACCCCAGTCGAAAAAAGTTGAAGAAAGGAAAAATAATGAAGTGGGTAAATAACAAATGACATGTTGTTTATGATCTTCTTTCCATCATTCGTATAAAATTAACGATTCTGGACTTTTGTGTTTTACTCAAGAACAAGTAACAAATCCATTGCCAATATGACTCTACTATGCAACAGTTCCTCCTTCAGTAACTTCTTGGAATGGAATGTAGTATCTATGCACTCAATCTAGGATCAAACAGACACTCTCTGGCTTCTGCCTGGGAGCAGAATGTATTATATGTACTAGTGAAAACTCAATTTCCAAAATAAATGAATAAACAATGAAATAAAATTAGAAATACCTAAAAGTCAAAATAATCTTAACATTTATGCGCTGATGGTCTGTCGTAGTATAATGGTAAGCAAGCAAGTCTTGTAAATCAATTGCTACGAAGTCAAGGTACCTATAGTTCTAGCATGTGCCAAATCTACGCTGTTTTATAAAAAAACAAAACAAAACAACCCAATCAAACAAAAAACAAAACAAAATAAAAACAGAAAAGTAACTAACAAAAATATGTTACGGACCTCACGAAAAATTGCTCAGTACATATCTATTTGTAGTTTTAAAAAAAAATCTATTTATCTATTTTCATCTGCTTATCTTCGCCGGATATACAAATTGTCATAAAGTGGCTCTCTCCCATCAATATATCGTAAGTGGAGAACATTTGCGTTGGATTGATCGACCAAAGGAAGATCAAAGTTTGAATATCCGGCTAGGAGAAATCATGAGTAGTCTTGTGTATTGCTGTGGACGGCCATATGTGAATTTTAAGAGATCTTGTTAGATTCAGAAATGTAGAGTGTTGAGTTTTAGATGCTTGAGGAAGCAGCCGAATAATTTGAGGCTTAAACGAGAAAATTTTGTCTTTTTCTCTTTCTTTTCATTCTTTTCTTTCTTTTTCGTTTCTATTTTCATTCGTTCTGTTTTATTTTTATTTTCCTTTGATTTTTATGTTTTCAATTTAAATTTTGTTTCTCCGTTTCTATCTTTTGTACATTTTATTTGATTAAAGTTCATTGCTTCCTTTCGCCTTCACCATCTTTCCATCTTTCCATTTTTCTTCACTGCAGACCCCAAAATTTCAGCAATTTCCTCTCTAATTAATTCCGTCCATGTAGAGAAATACGACGAAGCGGCGTTAGGGTTTCATCTTTAACAATTCGAACGCTCAATGGAAATCGGTTCTAAAAATAGACGAAAAAGTGGAAGTGATAGAACAAAAGAAAAACAAAAGAAAAGAGTGAAATACTGAAAAAGATTAAGAGAGAGAGAAAGAGAGAGAGAGAGAGAGAGAGAAAGAGAGAGAGAGAGAGAGAGACAGACAGACAGAGAGATTGTTTGGTTTGGTTGGTGTTTTATGGCATATCAAGCTTTGTTGGTTATTTAATACCAAATCCTGTTTTATATATATATATATATATATATATATATATATATATATATATATATATATATATATATATATAAGAAATAGAAATTTGACCTGAGGAATAAATAGTATATGCACAACCCAGAATCTGTCCTGGAGAATGAAACATGCGAACTCCTTTGGGATTTTGATAGAATATATATATATATATATATATATATGGGAGAGAGAGAGAGGGAGAGAGAGGGAGAGAGAGAGATGAGCAAACCGATAGATTGATAGATATGGATAGACTGTGATATGTCAGAAAAACAAATGAGTTTTTAAGTTTAATTAAAAAACAACAAGGATAACGTGAGTGAATTGAAAATTATGAATGAAAGTAGCGGAAAATTGGAGAGAGATATAATATTAGAGAGAAATAACTATTTATAGCACTGTATGTGTGTGTGTGTGTGTGTGTGTGTGTGTGAGAGAGAGAGAGAGAGAGAGAGAGAGAGAGAGAGAGAGAGAATGGCAATGAAGAAAGAAAAAAACAACAAAAGTTATTGTAGTAAAGAGAAAAGAACGATGTCAACAGAAAAGAGAAAAATAGAATCCCGTAATATCATAAGATTTATTTTGCGCCACGAATCTTTTGCATTAGATTACCCCCTCCTCTGCATGTGCATGTGTGTGTGTGTGTGTGTGTGTGTGTGTGCACGTGTGTGTGTGTGTGTGTATGTGTGTTAATCGAACCATGAAATTCCTGATTTATTAAAGCTCCTGCTTTTGCAATTGGAAATGACAGATTACAAGATTTTTCGCGCGGATATTTACAAGGCATAATCTCTCCAGTACGAAGTTCAGGCAAGCAAGCTCAAATGTAAAGAATTTAGGGCGGCAAAGAATGAAAGAAAACAGAAAATAAAAAGCATTAAAAAACAAACCCTAAAAAACAATAATTTAGCAAAGAACACAATTCAATTATTCTGTTTGATGATGATATGCCTTCACTAGATTTCAAGATCTTTGTATACATAAGCACAAATGACTTATATATATATATATATATATATATATATATATATATATATATATATATATATATATCAAAGACACACAAACCCAAATATATATATATATATTGTGTGTGTGTGTGAGAGAGAGAGAGAGAGAGAGAGAGAAAGAGAGAGAGAGAGATATATATATTCTGGTACCAGTTGTATATATATATTTATATTTATGTATATTCTGGCACCTATTGATAACACACAGACACAAGCAGCCACACTTATATATATATATATAT
>CAUZXS010001849.1:0-12500 GCA_963585895.1 Sepioteuthis lessoniana
TGTGATCTTGGGGTAGGATACTAAACTGCTTCTAACAGTGAGGCTCCAGTTCTGAAGATCAAATGTATTTGATGTGCCCCTTCATTGCCATTATTTACTGGTCCTATTCTAACCTGGAGTGGTAGAACCCGTGAAATTAGACTGACAATTACTAGTATTAGATAGGAATACTTGAAACTACATAACTTTGTTCAAACAGATGATTATTATGAGTGAAAAGGAATAATTATTGAAATAAGACATAAAAACCTGGAAAGTGGAATTGACCACCAGAGGAAAAACTTTAGCTGAGGTAGAAATCCTGAGAGGTACCTTCCAGGGAGACACGCTTTCACCTTTACTATTTGTAAATGCGATGATGCCATTCAATCACATACTTAAAAAATGCTCTAGGGGCTACAAATTTACTAAATCGTAAGTAAAAATTAACCATCTTATGTACATAGACGACATGAAACTGCTTGCAAAAAATGAAAAAGAATTGGAGAGTCTAATACAAACATAAGAATATACAGTCAGGATACGGAAATAGAATTTGGTGTAGAAAAATGTCCGCTGCTAACAATGAGAAGCGGAAAAAGACAAATAACGGAAGGAATAGAACCACAAAATAAGGAAAGAATTAGAAGGCTCGAAGAAAAAAAAACTTAAAAGTACTTGGTAATATTGGAAGCGGACATTATCAAATAAGTGGAGATAAAAGAAAGATAACAAAATAGTATATTAGACGAAGAAGAAAACTTCTGTAAACCAAATTCTACAGCAAAAATCTCATCAAAGACATTAATACCTGGGCTTTCTCCTCCCCCTCTTTGTAAGAGGACAAGAAAACTAATGACGATACATAAGGCCTTACGTCCGAGAGATGACAAAGACAGACAATATTTGTTAAAAAAAGAAGGAAGAGGACTAGCCAGCATTGAAGATAGCGTGGGTGTATCCATACGAGGATTCGATGACTACATAAAACAGAGCAAAGAAAGTCTAATTACAGTGACCAGAAACAGCACAAATCGCATAATGATCAACAGAGCAACAACTAGGAAACAGAAATGAAAAGAAAAACAACTGCATGTATATTTCAAGCAATAAACTGACAAAATCACTCACAAGAAGATCTGGACATGACTAAGAAAGGGAAGCATGGGCGAAAAACTGAAGCTCTTCTACTAGCAGGACAAAACAACGCCATAAGGACCAACTGTTGAAGCGAAAATAAATAAGTCACAAGAGAATAGCAAGTATAGGTTATGTAGTGATAGAGATGAAACCACCCATCGTATAATAAGCGAATGCAGCAAACTGGCACAGATGGAGTATAAGACTAGACATGACTGGGTGGGCAAGGTGATCCACTGGGAATTATGTGAGAAATTGAAATTTGACCATACTACCAAATGGTATGTGCACAAACCAGAAGCCGTCCCGGGGAGAGAGACTCTCAAAATTCTCTGGAGGAAAAGATTAATCACCTAATGTACATGGATGACAGCAAACTATTTGCAAAAAATGAAAAAGAACTGGAAACTCTAATACACGCAGTTAGAATATACGGTCAGGACATAGGAATGGAATTTGGCATTGAAAAATGTACCTACCAAATCAAGACAAGATTAGAAAGTTCGGAGAAAAGGAAACCCTCAAATACTTGGGCATCTTGGAGGCTGACACCATCAAACAAATGGAAATGAAAGACAAAATTCAAAAAGAATATCTCAGGAGAACTAGAAAACTCATCGAGACAAAACTGTTTGGCAGAAACTTTATCAAAGGAATAAATACTTGGGGTGTACCCCTCTTTAGATATTCTCAAGTGGACCAGAGACGAACTTAAACAAATGAACCATAGGACAAGAAAACTAATGACCATGCATAAGGCATTACATCCCAGAGACGACGTTGACAAACTATATGTATCAAGAAAAGAGTGAGGAAGCGGACTGGCCAGCACTGAAGACAGCGTTTACGCATCGATACAACGACTCGAAGACTACGTAGAAAAATACGAAGGATGACTGATTACAGCCATCAGAAACAATACTGACAACACGATGGACAACATAATGACAATAACTAGGAAGCAAAGATGGGAAGAAAGACAACACAATTGGCGTTTCAAACGACTAATAAACAACATCTCACACGAGAAAACCTGGACGTGGCTAAGAAAAGGAAACCTTAAGAGAGAAACAGAATCTCTCCTAATAGCAGCACATAACAAAGCCATAATAACCAATCATATCAAAGCGAGAATAGATAAGACGCAACAAAATTACAAATGTAGGTTATGTAGTGACAGAGATAAAACGATCAATCACATCATAAGTGAATGCAGCAAATTAGCTCAGAAGGAATATAAGACTAGACGCGACTGGGTCGCCAAGGTGATCCACTGGGAAATGTGCAAAAAATTGAATTTGACCATACGAACAAATGGTATATGCACAACCCAGCATCTGTCCTAGAGAATGACACATATAAACTCCTATGGGACTTTGACATACAGACGGACCACCTAATCTCGACCAGAAGACCAGACCTAATAATAATAATTATTATTATTATTATAATAATAAAAAAAAGAGAATTTGCAAAATTGTCGACTTTGCTGTTCCGACTGACCTCAAAATAAAACTGAAAGAATGTGAAAAGAAGGATAAGTTCCTGGACATTGCTTGGGAATTGAAAAAGCTATGGAACATAAAGGTGACAATTATACCAATTGTGGTTGGTGCTTTTGGCACAGTAACTAAATGATTATTAAAGGGACTGGGGGACTTGGAAGTTGGAGGACCAGAGGAGATCATTCAAACGACGACATTATTGAGAACGGCCAGAATACTGAGAAGAGTCCTGGACGTTTGAGGAGACTTGCTGTCACTCAAACTTCATTGCAAGACCATCATCGAAAACTGATGTGAAAAACTCTAATGACAAGACAATAATAATGATAATAATTCTGACCTCAATATAAAATAACCGAACAAGAGTTAACATGCAGTAAAAACAACCAAACAATCGATTATCTATTGATTTCAATACGATCAAATGAAGCTGATAATGATAAAGATGGCAATAAACGTCACCTGACTAGAGACTGATTTAAGTGGTTGTAGAATATTTTCGAATTCCATCATCGATTTCACTGCTCAGCACGATTTTTAGTGCCAAGAAATAAAACAGGCTTTTCAGCTAATTTGATCCTGCTAATTCTGAAAATAATCTTAATTTTTTATGATTAGCAACTGTTTTTGCTCTTTTCTAATTGCACATTTTATTTGAAAAGAAAAAGATTAATTTACGATCTTGGCTGATCGCAAAATTTAGTTAATAAAGGTTGTTAAAACCCATTAATTTTCAGGTTAACTGAGCAAGTTTGTCAGCTACCTGAAATAAACTATTTTTATAAGAAAAAAGTCTTTTTGAATCAAAATCTCTTAATAGAAGTACCGAATTTTTTCAATTTATCGTAAAATATCCAAATTAACAAATTAACTTTATCAGTAATACACTTTTGTAAACCTGATAATTAGGGTGACATCAAAAAAATGAAACCCTAAAATCTTCTGTTTGATATTCATAAATTTATCCCATCACTTTTGTCTCTTCACTACAGAAGGAAACCAAGCACATTGAGAGCTTTTATTTCAACAGTTGGAAAAAAACTCCAACAAAAGACATCCACCATATTGAATGTGCCTATTTCATTGTACATGATGAACATCATAAAAATTGTTTCATCATAACATCAGGAAACTCATTAAGGATGATAAATTTGTTAATTCAATGAATGACTTGGAATTACATGCTTGGACATCATTTGTCGACATGATGAAAATCTTTTAAGGCACTCACCGGGCCAAAAACTACTAGGAATTCGTGGAAAAGCTGTTGAAAAGTCTACAGAACATAGGCGCTAATATGAGGATTAAGGTTCATTTTTTACATAGCCATCTAAATAAATTTCCAGACTATTGTGGTGATGTGAGTGATGAACAAGGAGAACGATTCTATCATAAAATCAAAACAATAGAAGAGCACTACCAGGGACGATAGGACAAACAAATGATGGCTGATTACTCCTGGAGTATAAAAAGGGAAATAACATTGAACATGATAGACAATCGAGAAACAGAAAATTTTTACCAAAGTTATATGTTCACCAAATTTTTTTTTTTTTTTTGCTGTTTGTTTATCAAATGATTTGATGAAAATACTTGATATATTGGTATATTCAATTGTATTATTTTTAAAGACTTAGGTTCTGATTGTTATTGCAAAAATAGTATTTTTCAGTAAATAGACCAATATTCGTTGGTTTAAATTCGAATTGAGAGGTTTTTACGATTTTACTTTGAGAAATATAGCCATTGGTCAATATCTTATTACAGAAAACAAATGAAAAAAATGCTCTTTTCCAAAACTGAGGCATTCTATACAGCAAAAACGGTTGCTAACCAAGATAAATTAAGGTCGTTTTTAGATTCTACACCCTCAAATTAGCTAAAAAAAAAGTTTGGTTCCTCGACCCCATTTCAAATTTTTTTTGGGGGGGGAGGTGACCAGTGTTTTATTTCCTGGGTGTATTCATGTTGCAATGCTTAGCGAACTAAGTTAACGGAACATTATTAGTGAGTTTGATTCTCACTGCATCCCTCATACTTCTGGCCTTGTGCCAAACTGGGCAAAGCTTTGTGAAAGACTACGACTGTATTTCATCTTTTATAAAGAATCTGTATTCATTAATATTTTAAAAGTGAAATTGAAATAACCAAAAATCGAAGAGGCGAGTAGCCAAAGAAATTTATTGCGTAATGAACGGAATAGTTTATGTTCACTTCATACAAATGCCTTTGGCAAAGGCATGAATCCACTCTCTCCATCTATGGATAAATAGTAGTGCAGTTAGAACTCTTTTGTCTAGTAAAAAGTTATTCATTTAGGCGTTTGATACAAGGTCAAGTCAGAGATCATTCATTTCTACAAGCACCATGTAACCTGTCGCATGTTGATTTGATGAGATATTGGTACCACCAAGCAATCCCCATATCCTGAAAAATAGCGTAAAGGAGAACTGCTCCATGTAGCATTCTGATAATTTAAAAGGTTATGGGAAGCATCTGCCCAATCAAATTTCTATGATTTAGTTTTTTATCTGTTCAGTTGAAAATTGGAAAAAATTATGCTTCGTTTTGTATTTAAAATCAAACAAAAAAAAAAGCCACGTGGCAGGTTGGATGACAGGATAGTCCCACCGCCGGAGAAGGAAAAAATTGGAGTTTACTCAATTTTGCGAACAAGAAACTAAGCGATTGTCCAAACCAATTTAAGTGTTGCGCGATTGAGAATTTTGCACCTTCATCGAAATGTTTATACATCAAATTACTTTTTGATTGGTTGTGATCGAAGTTGAAATTTAAGAACAAAATAAATAAATAAAAAGAAAAATTTAAAAGAATAGAAATTTCTCCTAAAATGTTAGGGATTTCAATCCAGTCGTCTAATAATTGAAAAAAAGATCTCAATTGATAGATCATTATAATCGATAATCTGCTATGATTGACAATTCCCATTAATTGCATAGAATTATAAATGTGATTTCCAGTTCCGGTTTTTCAGAACTCAAATCAGAAGAAAAATATGTGAACGTCACATCAAAGTCACAAAGGAAGAATTCTTCCTTCAAAAAAAAAAAGAAAAAAAGAAAAAAGGAGAATTTTACATTTTGGTGGCAGAATGTCAAATATTGACTGAAGATTTGTAAAGCAGTTGAATTTGTTTGCCGTGGAGACGAACTTTTTGCCAGAAAAAAGGGTCAGTATAATCCAGTGGGGGTGAGGAAGGCTATAGTGCAATAAATTTCATTGTTTTTTTCTTTCTTTTTCTTCTCTAATTTGAAATAAAAGTGAAGGTCATAAAGAGTTGATAAATGTTCGAGTCAGTCAAGGCGAGACAACAAATTTATCACCAGCGAAGTTTTTTTTTTAATTCCCTTTTATTCATCCTTCTTTTCCTTTTTCTCTCTTCATTCGTCCTTTTTTCTTTCTTTCTACGCTTCTTTCATTCTTTCTATCTTTCTTTCTTTCTTTCTTTTTCTTGTTTCTTTCTTTATTATTTATTACAACCTTATTTGTATCTTCTTTCTTTCTTTTTTTCTTTCTAATTTAGCAATAAATGTGAAGAAATCGCCTTTAAAAATGAATGGATGCGTTTTAATAGATGTTTGCGTTCTTTGTTGGCTTTGGATTTTTACTGTCGCAAATAATCTGGCGGAGGAAACAATGAAAACTGTTGTGACATATTCCTCGCATAGATGCTTTCATTTCTATCGACTACAGAAACATTTCAGAAACGATTATTAATTTGTCAAATGTCGAAGCAGCCAATCTTCGGGCGTGAAGTGACTTTTTTTTTGTTTCTTTTTAAGACAAATTTTCAGTTTAAAATGGTCATCACGACAAATTTGATGGCAAAGAAAAAAGAAAAAAGAAAAGAACATGACGAAAATTGAGACGTGAAAGGTAGAAACAGTTAATAAAACATCAGTTTATTTTGCACTCATCGCAAAAATAAATTTGACCATTTTGATTTGCTTTAATATATGGAATGGAGCTCTCATAAAAGAGGCTGTTGAGCAGGGAAAGGTAAAAAAAATCTTCGGTCTGATTCGGCGGTTGCAAAAAAGTGAAGTCATTATCGTTTCCTAAGGGAAATTTGCTTTGAGATGTTTGGCTCCGAAAATAACAGGTTTAAAAGCATCAAAGTCTTTGAAAATGATTTGTCAGTGGCTAAGAATAAGAAACGGAAACATTTTTTAAAATAGTGAACCTTTTATAAACAGAATTATGAACGTCTTGGGATGAGAAAGGTAAGGATCTCAGAAGAAGAAAGATGAGTGTCACAGAATGAGAAACATGAACGTTTCAAGAAGTATTAGCATATCTGAATAAGAATTATAAACGGTTCAAGATTAGAAAAGTTAATTTTGGAATGTCATAGATTGATTGAATAATTGATTTTAACGGCATTTTAATCCATCTAGGGTTATTCTATACCTTGACGTAATGGAATCGCGTTCATATTCAAATTTTTGTGTAGGTTTTTAAAAGATTTTGTAGACAGTTCTATGATATCAAGTATTCCTATCGAATACAAATAATTAGCAAACAAATCTGTTTGATCTATAGATGGGATCCAAGAAGATACTACCACTCCAGGTTATAGTGGACCTGGGAGTAATAGTAATATTCCTCAGAACTCTAGAACCGGAGCCTACCAAATGTAGTTTAATGTTATACCCAGGACCCCTTTTGGGTGGGGGAGGCGTGGGTGGAGTCTTGCCTTTATGCAAAGGGATACAGTCAGCGAATTCTAAGCCTCGTGGATCAGAAGGTGAATATTTCAGAATAAGAACTGAGAATAATTCTGAATAAGAAGCAATTAAAGAAAAATAACTTCAAAGCTGAAAGATGAAAAAGCTGGTTGTAGAATTGCTTTTATGTAATCGTAACATTTGTTGATCGAAATGTCAAAACAAAATGGACGTGGAAAATATTAGATACTGTTAAATCAAGTTATTCGACAATGGTCACGTGATCAAAAAATTTGTTTTGAATTGGAAAGTTCTTCCGAGAAAATTCCATCTGTTGAGGCGAATCAAACGAGGGATCACGCAAAAACCTGCTGATATTTTATTTGCAATCAGCGAAGATCGACGAAAAAAAGAATTAAAATTGGCGGTGAAAGATTGATGTTTAAAAAAATTGTTATACGTTTTTCTTTTTCCTTTTTTAGGGGCGGGGAGGCGGGTGAAAGGTGTCTTCATTCTATCAACTTTTTAACTATTGACAGTTACGTGCCCAACACAAAGAATCTTCGTGCACATTAAAAACAGGTGTTTGTCAACAAAAGCGTCAAAATGACATTTGACAATCCAGCTGATAATGTTTTTCGTCTAAAGTACAAAAATGTGTTCACACACACACGAGTGTGTGTGTGTGTGTGTGTGTGTGTGTGTGTGTGTGTGTGTGTGTGTGTTGTTTTAATATTTGATTTGTGTTTTTTTCGTGTGCAAAAAATAGTTTTCTTTTCATCTTGACGGGACAAGGGGTAAGGGGCGTTTCTCCAGAAATGAGAAATCGACAAGTAAACAGAGATTGGGGGTCAGATGAGAGTGAAGACAGGGGGTCAGAAGAGGGAGGAGATTGGGGGTCAAATGAGGGAGGAGATTGGGATCAGATGGAATAAGGGGATAGGTCGAAGTCAGATAAAGATGGTGGGGAAGTTGGGATCAAATAAGCTTGGCTGACGTGTTTATCGATTCTTTTCTCTAAAGCCAAACATCAAATATGGAAAATCTTTCGATTCGATCAGAGGAGAACAAATGTTTCCTTTTGGTTCCTTTTGTCGACTGTCAACCTAGCTACCCCCGTTCACACATCCCACTGCCCCTTTATCGAGTCTTTGCTGAGAGATTCATCAGCAACTACCGGATGCAAATTTATTTTATCATCATTTCATTCCATGACAGTTTAAGAAAAACTTAAAGAAAAGATTTACGATGTTACAACAAGCAATTTTATTTTTGTTTTGGGGATTTTCACTGGCAAACTTTGTGGATATACCAATATGGAACGAGTAAGTAAACGAAATAATTTTATTCATTGACTCATATCTTTTTTATTTACTCTTAATCGAACCTTTCTTGATAAAATAGCGAAACCTTAAACAGAATTGTATCCTGAAAATGGTTGGGTTGGTTTATTTGTTTGACGGCGCATCAACTCCTTATGGGATATTTAATACCAAAATATCATGAATTTGTAAATGCATTTTTACTATCATAATAATATTTTCAATGTTTCATTTACTTTTTTATTTGGTTTTGCTTCTTTGTTTTATGGCATAGCAAACCTCGTGGGTTATTTAATGCTAAAGCCACCCTTCTAGAAGAACAGATAGCTGAGACGATAAAAAGGTGAACGTAGTAGCGTGACTGGAGTTCAAACTCACTTACTTCGCCACCAGGATTCTCCCTCCCCATTTTGTCTAGAATCATTTGCAAATCACAGTTGCTGGGTTTCAACTATTTGTATCTATCCAAGTCAAGTAATTTTTTTATCGGATCAGCATCTTTCAAGCTACGCGAGTGTGCTGAAAACAGATCGACTGATCGGCATATCACCTTGTCTAGGGTTATTTTATGCTTAGAGATTAGAGAATTGCGTTCTTTGTAGGTTCATATTCACATTTTTAGAATGTCTGTTTTGTGCTCACAGCTCTATGATATCAACTATTCCCATCTAATGCTTACGGTTTATAAACAATTATATGCTTTTTAAGTAATTGTTTTTGTATTTAATAATAATCATTTATATACACACTGTTATATGGTTTCAGCTAATCTTATCATATCATATTTACCCAACCCCTCCGCTCGGGCAGAATATGACACGTGGTCAATTTTTAAGCGGGGTTTAACAGGTTTGAATTCAGAGTTTTCCTTCTCCTAGACTAGTTGCCTCACCAAGGCTGAAGAACCTAGTCTGCCCTACTATTTACCCATAGCTGAGGGGAGAATAACTGGATTCATACCTTTCCCAAGGGTATTAGTGCTATGTGAAATGCAATCAGTCTCGTCCAGATTTCAACTAATCTTATACAACACTAATAATATACAGACAATTATATGGTTTTAATTTACATTATTATTGATTAGTAAACAATAATAATTTCAGGGAATTATTTTGAATACAATTTGTAAACAGTTAAATGGTTTCAAGTCTTTTGAACTTTAATAATAAATTATTTGTTTGCACACGGTTTTATGGTTTCACGTATTCTCATCAAAAATCAATTCTTAACAGATCCATTTGACTTATAGATGGGTTCCTAACAGGTACAACCACGCCTGATCAGAGTGGACAAGGCAGTAATGGCAATGAAGGGTTACTTTCGAGAATTGGACCCTCAACACCAGATGCAGTTTAGTGTCATACCCGGAACCCCCTTTCTCGGGAGAAGGGGCTCTTACTCTTCTGCGAATGAAGCAGCGTCTTCTAGGCCCCCTCCCCAGCACCGACAGGGCAACCAGAAAATGACTATTTTATTTATCTGTAATTGATCTTATCACTTCAAAATGGCCATTGTTTTAATCAGTAAATAGAACTTATTTTCTCAATGGGTCCATTCTTTTAATTTACTAAACTTATTAGGAATTAATGTTATCTTGATGGCGGACTGAAAATGAAATTATTTTGTTTGGGTTGATAAAATGTAGAATTCGATCATATATTTCATGTACATATCAATCTTTGATTTTGGAACTGGGAAATAATTACATTCATCCAATACGACGTGTGTACATCGAAACATTTCCATGTTAATCTCGTAAATTAGGAAAGCACTCGACATTTGGTAACTTTCTTTTTGCTCTGATCCAGCAGACTGAATCAATAGTACTCTAAGTGAGCCTAACGTAACAGATTTAATTACTAATATATATATATATATATATATATATATATATATATATATATATATATATATATATATATCATGGAAGTCAGTTTCCATATATATATATATATATATATATATATATATATATATATATATATATATATATATATATATATGGTTAAAAATTATTTTAAAACAACAGCCAACTTTCTCAATGAATGAAATGTTTTTAAAAACATCGAATTTCACACACACGCGAACGCTGATACTCTATACACAGAATCTTTTTGCTTTTGTGTACGGACGACCAATTTGAAAAATGTAGTCGTTTGAACTTCAACTAAGTTGAACATTATCTCGACTTTCCCATTCATTTTGCTTTATCGCTGCATCGAGTAATTTAAATTAACACAAAGTGTATTAATGATTCAATTTTGAGATCTCATAAACTGACTTTGCACCGAAATTTTACTGGAGAGTCCACGTAGCGTAATAACAAACGTTCTGGACTGTGTGACTTTGTTGAAGTAAATTTTACGGAAATTATTTTCTCGTTCAGTAAAATGAAATGACATCAAGTCAGTTAATACAAATTTTACACTATTGAATTAATACTTCGTTGCTAGAAAGTTGCGAATACAAGAAATAATTATACGAAGAAGCTGCATTATGATCTGGCTTTCCTATGATGTGACAGTGTTATTGTAATACACTGCCGGGGCATTCTGGGATAGTTGGCGCCCAAACCATACTTGACTCCAAAGTCTAATGAAGACTTTGAAGGGTATACAGGTATTTTTTGTTTTGTTTTTTGCCATATATATATATATATATATATATATATATATATAGAGAGAGAGAGAGAGAGAGAGAGTTTACTGCTAATAACTTCATATATGAAACAAAGAATGTTTGATCATCTGTGAAAGGTTAGAAACTTAAGTCCAGATATAAAAAATAAAAATTCGGTAGAAATTCTTTCATTAAAATTAAAGAAAAGTAAATACAAATGTAAAAATGAAAAAAAGATGAACAAAAATGACATAAACATTTTTAAGTTTTAATGTTTAACAATATAAAAACTGGATGAAATTTATATTCTAGTTTTAACCATCGTTTTGATTTGGTTGAAGACCATATTCTAAAATACTTTTCTTACGTCAATTCTATATTCTCTTTCAGAAAACCACATTGTTGGTGGGGCTTAGAATATGTTGACTGCATCCACTGAAGGTGGGGTCGGACTGAAGACACCTAAAAATGGTGTACTGGGTATGAAAATGAACTGCATTTGATGGTGAGGCTCCAGCTCTGGGGCTCTGAAGATTACTTAGTAGCCCTTCATTGCCATATTCCTATATTCACTCTGACTGGGAGTGGAAGTACTTCTTAGGGTCTCATCTATATGCCAAGAAACAACTATACAAAAAATGTAAATAGGATTTTGCAATGAACGCAATTCTTGAACTTCTAGGAATAAAATAATCCAAAACAATTTGACAAATCCTTAAAATTCATCCCTCTTCCGGTAAAAGCAGTTGTCTATGAGAAACATGAACTTTATGAAATATAAAGAGAAAAATATCAACAAGCGGAAAAAATTGAATGTACATTTTGTTATGTTCATTTGACTCAATAAAAAGAAAAGTCTTAAAATGTCAACAACTTATGCATAACAATCTTAAAACAAAATAATCTCATCGATACAACCGTGTATAAGTCGATAACTGTTAATTTTTAACTTTTGATAAAGGAACCGTTCCTTAATTTTTTAAGTCATTGAGTATTTTTCAAGTCGACCCAAAAATAGAACTGATTTTAAAGGCATGTCATCGAGTTTAGAGTTATTTAATGCGTAAGGGTTAGGGAATTGCGTTCATTGTACATTTATGCTTACATTTTTGTGTCATTTCTTAAAAGTTTATTTTACTATTTTTTGCTCCAAGTCATATCAAGTATTCCTTTCAAAGGCAAACAATTTGCTCATAGTTGTATGGTTTCAAGTATTCTTTTCTAATACTAATAACTATATGGTTTCA
>CAUZXS010001849.1:17500-45000 GCA_963585895.1 Sepioteuthis lessoniana
CTGAGAATATTTGATGATAAATTACGACTGATCAGCTGATTTTTAATTAGGGTTGTCAGCCTGAAAATTTTTAAAAAATCAGTCTCATTATTTTCTAGTCACAAAACTCGGTCTCATTATGTTTTAGACATAGACTCTGTGATCGAGATTGGGGGCTCCAAACCATACTTCCAGGTCAACTAGGCCATTTACCCATCTGATCCGAGTTCTTTTAAATATTTCTAGTTCCCAAAAACTAAAACTCTGTTTTATGGTCAAGATTTGGGAATTATTAAATACATACTGCAGATTAAAACAAACTGAAGTCAGTTTCACTTGAAAACTTCCAGCGCGGATTCAACAGGTAGAAATTATGTTTATCTCGGTGTGTGACTTTTAAAGTGAATCATAATCAAAGGGATAAAATTGATTTGTAATCAAATTGATCTTTTTTTTGTTGTTGTTGTTTTTTAGATAGTCAATCATTATCAATAGTTCTCACACTCACATTCAGTCGTATTCATACAAATGAGGGTGAATCAATAAGGTCGTAACCTGACTTTTGATCTAAAACTTTTACTATAAAATATTCAGTATATGTAATCAATTGAAAAATGACGAATTATGAGCATTAACTGGGAAGGATATTATGTTTAAAATTGGATATTCATTGTGCCTAATAAATGCGTTGAAAATCATTCAGGCAGCAGGCTTATATATATATATATATATATATATATATATATATATATATATATATATATATATATATATATATATATATATATTCACCCAACCTGTTCGTCACGGGTTGGACGTGACACTAGTTCATTTGTTAAGCGTTTTTTAAAGAGTTTTCCTTCTCCTAGATAGGCTGCCTTAACAACGCTAAAGAACCTTGTCTGCCTCACTGTTTACACATACCTAGGGAAGAAGAAAAGAATTCATGCCTTTCTCATGTGAAAAACAAACTGCTTCTCCTACGATTTGAACTCGTAACACTGATTTCACTCTCTACAACAATAACCATTACGTTACAAACACCCCCCTCGCCTTAATTCCATCTATAAATCCTCACTTAACCAAGATGAATAAACATTCAAGTCATTAAAAGAAATTATGTAAATATTCCATCGTTTATTTCTGAGTCGAAAATATCAAATTCCATGTTAAAACATTATAAACAATTTCTTCAAACGAGGCGGAAGAAAAAAATCACTTCCATTTTCTTTTCCTTATTATTCTCATTTTATTTTCAGTGGACGTCTTTATTGATTTTTCTGTTTGTAGACGCCATATTGGTGAGATTTGTAGATCAATATATTTCATCTTTGAGAACTTTAAGAAAATATTGTCTTGTTTGTTTGTTTTGTTTTTTTTTAAATTTCTCATATCGATTATTGTGTTGATATTCTATTTTCTATGAGAATTTTCCAGGAATGGGATGAGACATTGGCTTCTCTTGCTCAAGGTCAAGCAGAAAGATGTATTTTTGGCCACGGTAATTTGTTTTTGTAAGTAGAAAGTTGAGTATTTGAAAATATTATCAAATGAACCCAATAAAATAAATTTCGGAGGTAAAATTAAAAAAGAAATAAGTTGAAGAAGCAAGGAGTAACCTCCCTTTGATCAAATGTTACTTGAAATGATTCTGCATTTTGTTCGAAATATCTCAATTATTTTTATTTTTGTTTTTATCACAATGATCCGACAAATATTCTTCATTCTTCTGCAGATGTTGCATCTGGTGATATTTAGAAGCCATTTTAACTTAAAAAATTTACTAGATAACATAAAAAAATTAGTAAATGCAACAAATCCTGAGGAACCTGACCAAATTTGGTAATTTCTTTGAGTATTTTCTATACCCTTAGCAAGAAAATGATACTCAGAGCATTACTTATTATAAAACATTTTTATAGGATGTCCACTTTTTATATTGATTATAGTATTTGGTTTTAAAGTCAAGGATAGTCTCTCTATTAAACGAAATAAAAAAATAAATACGGTTTCTTCTAGTAGAAATAGGTAATATTTACATTGGGTCACGTCGTACGACAGTTCAAGGAAGTTTCGTAAACATTAATTTCTCAATTTTAAATTGTACAGAAATGTTATTAGATCAATATTTAAAAAACAAAAGACAAGTTTTTCATGTTTCACTTGAAAATTATAATGGAATTTTTAAAATTCTTTATAGCAATTCTTACAGATAAGTTGGTTTTTTTTTACTTTTTTTTTTTTAAATTTTAATTCCAGCTCCAACGGCACAAACGTGGGTCAAAATGTTATAGCTATTTCTGACCGAGTAAGTCCCTGGCAAATTGTGGAGCTCTTCCATATGCAATCGAATAATTATATTTATTCGTCAAATACTTGCAAGAAAGGACAAAACTGTGAAGCCTATACGCAGGTAAGATTGGCCTTGTGCCAGACTAAAATAAACTTAGTAAGTAGAAGTTTTCTAATTTTACTGTAAACTATTTATTCTAAATAAATTGATATTGTATTTTTTAACTTGGTATCATTCTGAAAAAAATCCATAAAAAATGTCACCGGAATGAACTTGGGGAAAAATTTATAAAAATTTACAATATCCGAAAAAAAAATGTTATAAAATCTTTTGAATTTCACATGCGCAAACAGCATTTCTTAATGTGTTGATAGCAAGAAGGATTTTCTATTTTTCAAAATTTCGATAAAACTTTATATTTTCTTTTTCAATCTTTTAAAATGTTTTCTTTCGAATTTTGTCGATAATTTTGATACCCCTTGACCTTAACCTTTCTACTTTAAGAATTGAAATGGAACCTTGAAACATAGAAAAAATATCAGTAACCTGCAGATCTGTTTCTCAGACTGTACCTCCCCATTACACTAAAGTCTGAATTATCTTGTGGATTGAAGTAACTATAGTTTGTTTATTCGTAAAATCTCACACTTAAAATGAACACTCGTCAGACTTTGCAATAAAAAAAATGATTTTTTTTTCTCTTGGTCTCTTAATTGCATTTAACGATTACACAAATCCCTTGCCAACAATTAAGAGTTTTCCTTGATTTATATTCGTGTTGGGAAGATTGCTCAACGGTTATCGTTCAAGAAAACTTGCAATCAGTGACTCGAGTTCCAATTGTAGACGAGGGTGTTTGCGGTTCACTTCAAGCTAATACCTTTTTGGAAAGGCATAAACCCATTTGTTTGCTCCGAACAACTCTAAGTCAGGCAGATTGGTTTCTTTAGCCTTAGTTCGGCAATTAATTTATGAGAATTCAAACCAGCCGTACTCCGCCCAAAATAATTGTGTCACATCCTGCCCGTGGATGAAAGGTTGGGTAAATACATTTTTCCAATTTTTTTTTTTTTTTTTTTTTTTTCTGCTAAAAGCCCTTCCAAAATGATATCCTTATATAAATCACCAAACTTCATTACAACAAACGCCGTCAATGGAGCGATAGGCCCCAAGGTAAAAAAAACTTATAACGACTTGTGGTGGATAAATCAACTTCAATTTGTTTAAAAGCTGATGATTGCAGCTACATTATTTTTGAATCGTCAATCAGCTTGTGTGTGTGTGGGGGGGGTCATTATTCTTATAAATTGATGATACAAGATTTTTTGAATTTGGTCAAAACGCCCTCACTGTGAATTAAATTTAGTCTTCACCCCTTAGAATTTTTATCACTCATTTGGTTGGGAGGGGGGCTACGGGTCACACTGGGGAAACACCGATTCACACAGATTGAAGTTAACTTGAATTATTGAGAATTTCGTTTACTAGGAAATTTGTTTATTTTATGTTCTGTTTTATCAATTTTGATTTAATTAACACATTTTTTTTTCAACTTTAAAGTTAGTCTGGTACAAAACAAATAAAGTTGGTTGTGGACTGCAATTCTGTGATTCTCTCAAATTCTCCGATGGCAGCACCAAATTTGGTTGGTGGAATTATGTCTGCGATTACTCTCCCCCGTAAGTTAATCTTCAAATTTGTCTTTTAATATTAATTCCAGTCATGGAATTATCATGACTTCTTTCTTTCCCCTTTTCCTTCCTTTCTTTTTCTTTTCTTTCTTTCTTTCGTTTTTTTTTTAAATTTTTCTTCCTACTTTTTTCATATTTTACTTTCTATATTTGATGTTTTGATACAAAATAACTTATTTTTAAATGATAAACTTTTCTTCTCATCTCTCAAAGAAACCTCATGGGGTGTAATTATTAAAGAGCTAAGCTAGTAGACCATTATTAGTGAGTTCGATTCTCACTGAGAGCCTCATACTTATACCTTTAAATTGCTACTCGTATCTCATAATCAAATTTTGTTTTCTGATATAAGTAAAGTTGGTGACTGTAGTTGAGGGCGACCAGAAAGCTCCATTTTCAATAGCTACTACACTTAGGTGTAGGGGAGGGCGCTACTCCTTTCCCTGGATTGCTCCATTTTGCCCTTGATACGTACCTTATATTGTTGAGTGTTAATCAAGGAGTTATCAAGTACCATTTTTAAAGTCTCTGGTATGACGCGACCTGGGATTGAACCCAGGTCTCGCGGACCATTGGCTTAACCTTCGTGGGTAATTTAATTCCAAAGCTATCCATTTAGAAATCAGTGGTGAGACTATTTAACGCATAGCTTTAGTAATAAGAGGATTCATCCCTTTCTCAAGAGCTATTAGTCCAAAAATAAACAAAACAGCGTGACAAGAGTTCGAACTCGCTTACTTCGAAACCGCTGTCCAGTACGTTAGAAATTTTAACTCGATAATTCGCCTAAAATCGATTAAAATAATTGTGCTGAAACTTTGTTTATCATCTCGGATCATTTGAAATGTTTTTCCTTAATAAACTGTTAACCATCTTCAGTAGATATTCTCTGGGCTTAACCTAGTATAACGTAATTATAATTATTAACCTTGTATGACATAATTATAATTATTAACCAAATATGACATGATTATTATAATTATTAACCTAGTATAACATATTTATAATTATTAACCTTGTATGACATGATTATAATTATTAACCAAATATGACATGATTATTATAATTATTAACCTAGTATAACATATTTATAATTATTAACCTTGTATGACATGATTATAATTATTAACCAAATATGACATGATTATAATAATTATTAACCTAGTATAACATATTTATAATTATTAACCTTGTATGACATGATTATAACATGATGTGTGACATAAACCAGGGTATTTAAGCACCAAGTGAACATGGAATTCATTTAACAAGTATTGGCCTGCGTGACGAATTGCCCAGCATCCTTCGACTGTTCACATTGCAAGATGTTTATGAAGGTACAAGACTATATGAACGGGGCAAATAAAGATGGAACTCTTTACAGCAACAGAGATAAGAGTTTCTTTACTTGTACTCCATGACAAACACCCGTATTATTTATTAAATCTAAGATTCTTTTGTACATGAAGTAAACGGCGAGATACGAACTCAATGCGTTTCTATTGAGTTGAGATTAACTTTGGAACTTTTGCTCTAACAAAGACTCGTTCATCGTAACATCAACCAATTGCATTCATTTGGAGGAACAAGTATTATTATTAATATTCACACCTTGCAAGTTTTTTCCCACTAGTTTTCATGGGTGGTCTTTCACTGGAGTCTAAAAGACAGCAAATCTTTTCAGGTCTCCTGGACTCTTCTAAATATTCTCGGTTTGGTTTGGTTTAATGTAGTTTAGTTGTGTTTTATAGCATATCAACCCTCGGGAATTATTTAATGCTAAATTCTATTCATGCACACACACACACACACACACACACACATACTCATACACACACATATCCATTTGATTTGTGTGTAAATGGTTCGTTGCTAATACTATTCTTAATTTGTTTGCACACAGTTAAATGATTTCAAGTAGAATAAATGATTAAATATTTTTGTTTGACTCACAGATGTGACCCTAACAGGTAATACCACTCCGAGTTAAAGTGGACCTGGAAGTAATGGCAATGAAAAGTTACTCCACATTCCCCAAAGATCCAGAACTAGAACTTCATCATCAGATAGTTTCGTGTCATATCCGGGACAATAAACGTGAATCGCTTAAACTCATATCTATGGAGCCCATCGAGATCTGTTGTCTTCTAATTTGCAGTCTTCATGGCTGTAACTTTCATAGAATCAACATGTATTTTGGTTTTTGCTCATTTTTTCTATTCTTTTTAATTCAGACTGCAAAGTTGATGAACCAATCAATTTTTCTATTGTCTTCTCTCTTTTCTCATAGTTGGTTTAAAATATATTTTCTTCACGTTGTATTTAATTGTTCTGTTTTCTTCATACTTTCACCGTTTCATTCTTGCAAGAAATTTCTTTCATTATTTTCAAATGACAAGTTTGGCTTCTATTGCCCGATCATCATTTTCTTGTAACTCTTGAATCTTTTTTTTTTTTTTTTTTTTTTTTTTAAACAGATATTTTTAGTTGATTTCTTGATTTATGTGTCTTCTCATCTGTTGTTGTGCTTTTCTGGATGTTTCATTCCTTTATTTTCTTCTGTGTTTCACTTTACTTGGTATTTTTGCTTCTCTTTTTTGTTTATCTATTTCTTCTCCCGCTTTTATTTCCCATCCAGCTTTGGTTTCTCTTTTTTATATTAGGGTTTTTTTTTTTATTGTGATGCTTAGTTTGTCAGGGAAAACTTTTGCTCTTGCATATATAACATGCTTCAATTCATTGATAATCTCTGTGGGGAAATTTTGAGGGTATTTTGTTCATCTTTTCTCTTTGTAGTTTGACGTTTTTCTGAATTGATTCCTTTGTTGTGTTTATTCTTATTTTCTCTCCGGATTTTCTTTATCGCCGCTGCAGTGTTTATTTCCTCTTCTTTAAGTTTGTTGTTGTGTCGATAACCTTTATTTCAATTATGTTGTGGTTATCAGAATGTTGTTTCTCAGCTCTTTGAAGGAATTTATGTAGAGTGATATCTTTCCTACTTACCAATCAACATATTTCCAGAATTTTACCATCTCAGAATTATCTTTTCTTTAAAGATCAATCATTCTTGATCCACAAGTCTTTGGTAGATTCTTTCTATATTACCATCATCAGTTTTCTGTAGCTTCTTCGAGTTGGTTTTAAAATAATAACAGTGCAATCCTTGTTTGTCGTCACTTCTACCTTATTTCTATTGGTTTTCTGTTTGATATTATTACGACAACCGGATCCCTGATGTTAGCTCTTGATCAAATCTGTCATTTACATATAACTGAAATATTTACGGCTTGTATCAAGTGGTGATACCAAGCCTAAGGGTTGCTCACTTGCGCTCCTGTCACATAGATAAAATGTATTCATCAAGAGAAGAAAAACCAACAAACAATTTCCCCACTGAATTTGGTTTAGATATCGTTCGAGTATCCTATGGTAGACGCTGATTTTATATTTGAAGGCCATATTATACGATAAATTGCAATATATTTGTATACTTTGCTTTATTTAAGATTAAAGAGTGCTCACTCTATGTGATATATATATATATATATATATATATATATATATATATATATATATATAAGAATAGCGTAGACAAAGAGGAAACGGTGTTTCTTGCCGATTGGAATATATATATATATATATATATATATATATATATATGCTGATGCTTTAGCTCTACCCAGACAATGTAAACTTTAAATTTTTTAAAAATCCAACATTAACTTTTTCTCTTTTTTGTGAGGGAGCAGTTTTTGAGCAAAAATGTTAACGCTTCAATCATGTGGTAAAGTAATTTCAGTCAACCGAATTAAGAAAAAATGAGTACCGATGTTGTTTTGTTGCTTTAAGTCTCTTGTCCTAAGAGGATTTAATATATTCTTTTTTTATATTAGTCCAATTTTTTTTAGCTGGGTGGATGTGGGGAAAGGAGAAGATGGATCGAGAGAGGCCGAGATAAGCTTCTTTTACATTTTTAGAATGTGTCACTTTAAAAACGATTATTATCTAACTAAATCTGAAACCATAAATAAAATAATTATTTCTTTACGAGTCTATTCACTCTTGTATAAATTGGTGGTTTTGAGTGAGAAATTTGAATGACACAACAGCCACTTTAGCTTTCCGGGACTCTTTCAGGTATTTCTAGTTGATCTCAAAAGGGTCATGATCTCTAGTTCACAAAGTCTCTTTTCAATATTCTTGGAATTGTTCCAAGGGCTCTAACTATGATTGGTATCACTGTCACCTTTGGACCTGGAAATAAAACTGGACCTGGTCTTCTGGCCCGGATTGGGTGTTCTGTTTACACCTGGAAATAAAACTGGACCCGGTATTCTGGCCTGGATTAGGTGATCCGTTTGTATCTTGAAATAAAACTGGACCTGGTCTTCTGGCCTGGATTAGGTGATCCGTTTGTATCTCGAAATCTTAGTTTTCTGTGCATCTCATTTTCCTGGTCAGATTTTGGCCTATGCATATTAAATTTGTTTGCATGATCAAATTTCAGTTGCTTGCACAATTTCCAGTGGATCAACTTTCCAACCTGTCGTGTCAGCTATACTATTTCATCTCTTTATCTGCATAGCTTACACTTGCTATTCTAACTTGTCTTATTCCAGAATTTACATAATTTGTTCTTATGGCATTATTTCGGGCATCTAATAATAGTAATTTAGTGTCTTTCTTTACATGACCTCTGCGTTGCCATGTCCAGTTCATCACGTGCGTTATTTCCTTAGTTAATCTTCTGAAGAGTCTTTATAATTGTTTTTCTTTGCATTTTTGTTTTCCCGATTTAGTCGTTATGGTTTTCTTATCTGTCCTCTTGGGATTTTTTATGTTAGTCTTCTTCTTCATTTTTTTTTTTTTTTTTTTAACACCTGTGGTTTTTCACTGCAGTTTGAGTGACTGCGAATTTCCTATTATTCCGCTTTTTGTGAGTTTTTTCAGTTGGTTATCTTTCACTGGAGTCTGAGTGATAGCAAGTTTCCTCAGGTCCCAAGCGCTCTTCTCGGTCTTCAAGCCGATTTTAAAAGTACAGGATGGTCTTGATTCTTCCTCTGATCTCCAACCCCACCAGTCTCTATTCCAAGGGCACCAACTACAATCTGTACCACCACCACCACCACCACCACCTTCATGTTCCACAACTTTTTCAACTTTCTGACAAGATCCATGTATGTATCTATATTTTCATTTTCTTTTATTTTCACGTTTTAGTTCATTCGATCAACAAAATCTACTTGATGACAAATTATTTTTCTTGTTAATTAACACTAGTCATGGTCTTCTGGCTGAGATTGGGTGATTCATTTGTATCTTGAAAGTCCAGAGAATTTAGGCTTCTTATCTTTTACTCTACCCATCCAGTTGTGACTTGTATCACAGTTTCCATCATTCACTTTTGTGATTAACTGTTTCATCGCCCCATAATCAATACTTGCAATTCTTTTGTGTATGTCAATTTTCGAGATTGCCTTTCGAATTTATTCTCCATCAGATCGCTGTGCTTTAGAGTTTGAAATATCGATTCAAAATCCACAATCAACTTCTCGATTGATTACAAAAAATAAAAGGCCTGTATCATAAAAAGTTCAGCTTCTTCCATTCGCACAATAACACACGGCTATACTTATCCTCGATTGCTGAAAAAAAGTTAAAATATTTGTCTTTTACAAGAATCCTATCGATAATCATCTTTGCTTTGTTTTTTTTTTTTTGTTTTTTTTTTACATTGACAAAGGATGAGTCAATGAAAAGAAAGGTGATATGAGACTATTCAATCTCTCGATAATTAATCTCCGAGTAATAGCTGATATATCCCTTATCAGTTACAACAAATTGAAATCATTCTCATAATCCCAGTAACATTTACATTTTGCAACAAATTGTCATTGTGAATTTTGTTTAAAGAAATTTTTGAAAAAATTCTTCAATGTAAAAAAAAAAAGTAGTTTCATTTTTGTTTGTTTGTTTTTGATTCCGTTAACACCAAATGAAAAAAAGATCGAAATTGGCAGGTCAATTCGGATCGAGTGAATAACACAAAAAATTAAACGGATAAAAATCCCATCCATGAAAATCGCCGTTGAATCACATAATGGAACTAAAATGAAATTTCAGAAAGAAATTGGATTTTTTTTATAAGTATAACTGATCAAAAGGCATTCCCGTGGCGTAGTGGATAACGTGACATCGTAGTAAGTCAGTTCGAACTTCAGTCGTGCATTTGCATTCACTTTCAGACTAATGCCCTTGGGAGAGGTATGAATCCCCCCTCCAGCTATGGGAGAATAGTACTGCTACAACTTTTCTACAAGGATGGCTTTAACATTGAATAACCCGCGATGGTCGATATGTCATTAAAAACCAAGTATGTTACTGGTCAAATGGTTTGGTTTCTTCGTTATAGCGCAACTGTAGTTCGAACTCGATTACCACCATGCCGCAGTCCAAAACGTTAGCCACTACACCATAAGCAATTCAAACAAAGGCAAATGGATCCCCGGCAATATTCTGCAAGTTTCAAGAAAAAATGCAATGATTTACGAGTAATGAGTTCATTAAATGTATATCGTGCTGCCAGCACGGATCTCCCTGACCCTCTCTTGCAACCCGTCTCTATCGTCCATCGCTCCAGGCTATACCCTGCATCGATACAGAGCTGTTGTATATAGCTTCTAGCTGGTCGTCCTGCCTTTACTCGTCCATGTGAAGGGTCCACTGGAGTATATCGCTTATTAGTTCGTCCTTACTTCTCCAGCAGTGTCCTGCATGTCTGGTTCATCTAACTTGGATAGTTTTCGTGATGGGTAGTAGCTGCTGTTTTGTGGGGTGTTGCCTCCAGGACTTGTTCAATATAGCTCGCAGCATTCTTGTGTAATTGCCGTCAAGCTTTTTCTCCATACGCTTAGTTAGCGTCCATGAGTAGAGTGTTCGCCAATGGTCCGGAAGACCGGGGTTCAATCCCAGGTCGAGTCATACTAAAGACTCAAAAGATGGTACTTGATGCTGCCTTGCTTAGCATTTAACATTATTAGGTTAGGATCAAGGGTAAAGTGGAGTATTCCAGGAAATGGAGTAGCGCCCTCCCCTACACCTCAGTGTAATAGCTATTGAAAAGGGAGCCTCCGGGTCACCCTCGACTAAGGACGCCAACTTTACTTATTGATGTCTAAACTAAGTCTAATCTAAAGGAAAGAAATTAGGAAAGATTTTTATCTTTTTATTAATTCTCTTACATAAAGGAAAAATAATTTTTGGTTACGAAGAAAATCTTTTTAGTTCGATATTTTAGTGTAGAATGATTTTATTGTACCAGTCTTCAAAGCTTTGGTGGGTAGGGTAGTCTGCCTTGAAAATCAACACTCGAAATGCTGTTTTTTTTTTGTTTGTTTTTTTTTTTTAACCAGGTTCGAACGCCTACGAATGGCATCAATAAAGAAGACACAACTATTTCAAATACGAAATTGAATTGTAGATAAAGATTTACTTATATCAAATAACATCTATAAATCAAATAACATCGATATGCAAGACATAAATGCGAAAACCTTTGGTGATATATTTGAGGTCGAAGATTATCTAGGCATAAAAATGTAAACTTTTATCAAAATAGTCTGTTTAATATTATCTGAATTCAGCAAGCTCTTTTTTTTCAAAAGATCACGATTTATCTTCCGTTTTTCCTTTTGGTTTTGTTTTTAATAATAATAATAAACAGTGAATTTCGAATGAATTCTTGGCAGAGAGGACACACTTTTCGGGTGATTCATTTGTAAAATACAACAAAATTCGAAAAAAAAAAAAAAATATAATCAAAAACAAGATCAACAAAAAGTATTGAATAAAAACGAAATAAAAGAAATTTTTAAGAAATATCTTGAAAAAAAAAACCCCGACTTTTTTGTAAATGTCTGAAAATATAAAAAGCCAAGAATGTCTGAAAATATCATCATCATTATCATGTCGCTTTATCAACACGGATATCCCTGACCATCTCTCGCCATCCCTCCCTATCGTTCATTGCTTCCGGCAGGTCCTCCGGGCTACATCCCGTATCGGCACAGAGCTGCTGTATGTAGGTTCGAGCTGGTAGTCCTGCCTTTACTCGTTCATGTTAAGGATTCCACAGGAGTACATCACTTATGAGCTCGTCCCTACTTCTCCAGCAGTGTCCTGCATGTCTGGTTCGTCTAATTTTGATAGTTTTCATGATGGGTGGTAGGTGGCCGTACAGCTGCTGCTTTGTGTGGTGCTGTCTCCAGGACTTGTTCAATATTGCTCGCAGCAGTCCTGTGTAATTGCCGTCAAGCTTTTTCTCCAAACGTTTAGTTAGCGTCCATGTAGTGCTTCCATATAGCAGTATCGACACGATGGCTGCTTGGAAGAAACTACACTTCATTTTATCGGTCAGGTTGACTTCCTCTGAAAATACAAAAAAAACAAAAAAACAAAAAACAAAGGTTAAATTTTTACACAAACTAGTAATTTTCAACTTGATTGAAAAAAATGTTGAATTTTAAGGCAGACTGGCAATCGCTTACATTTTAAAAATTGACGCATTTAAATCTTCCAATCCTTATTTGGCCATATCTTAGCTTAGTAAATATAATGTCATTGAATTTCAGATTAAAGTCAACCAGTGCAATGACTTCTTGACAAATTGTCAAAATTATTTTCAATAAAAAAAAAGCAGCAGCATGATGATGATTGTGATAATAGTTTCTTCATCTGTTTATCTATTTATTAAGCGATTTTTTCTTTCTTTCCAGTGGGAATTATCCCGAACATCCATTTTTGCCGGTTACTTATAAAACCTGTGAACTTTGCAACTTGAGCCCAGGAACGCGCTGTACGAGAAATCAATGTCGTATGTATTTGTATTAAAAAGTTGTTTGTATAGGGAACCCAGCCCTAAACCTAACCCTAATCCATTATTTACAAAGGACTAAGTCTTCTGTGCTTCACAACTGTAGCCTAATGACAGACTCTAGTTGAGTAAATCTCGATCAGCGAATGTACTTGGTAGCTAAGATAGTTGTGTAGTTTCTCCTAGCACCAACAACCGGTATTCGAACCCACATAAAAACCCAAATGCAGATTTTCAAAGCACACCCAACTTTGAGAAATTAGTTCAACATAATATTTCCTTTCCTCGTTTTCACCTCAAACCGCATTAAGATAAGCTAACAAATCAAGTTACTTGTGTTAAGTTCTTTTCTGTTAACTACTGATTATTGATTACAGATCAAATATCATTGATTTATGATCGGGTATGATTGATTATCGATTGCTAATCAAGTATAATTGATTATCATTAACTGATCATGTCATATCAATTATCGATTATGGAAGTCTTATGGATTATCGATTACTGATCAAGCTTGCCCAGTCGGCTGGGGCTGTAGAATACACCGACTGCACCTCTGCAAAGAGGTAAGACTCCCTTCCAATGAGTGTCCTTGATATGACACTAAACAATCTGATGGTTCCAGTGATGCTGGAGCTTTGGGGAATGCGGAATACCGCTTCATTACTATTGCTCCCAGGTCCACTCTGGCCCGGAGTGGTAGCACCTGATAGGGCCCTTATCTATGGGTTAAATAGAACTAACTGCATACTTATGTTAAACTGAATTGTTTGATTTACAACTGTTTGGCTAAACTGAATAACTTGAAATAGAAATGTTTTTGACAATTAAACTGTGTACTCATGTTAAACTGAATTGTTTGAAATAGAACTGACTATTTGCATAAAAATGGATTTGGCGTTAAATAACCTTCAAAGGTTGATATGCCATAAAACACAAACAACCAACCAACTACTGATCAAGCATTATTTTTCAAGTAAATAGCTTTGTCATTCACAGATACCAATTGTCAATTTGTTGTTAAGTGTTCCTAATTTTAAAGATATTTTTACTTTTTTATAAATAAATTCATACTTTGAAAATACAAAAAAAATGAACAGCAGTTGTTGGGCGATAGTTAACAAGCAGAACTCACAGTCCATTAGTGGAGTAGTGATCTTGATCCTCATTGGGTGTCTTAACATAATGGACTTGTGACGAACTTAGATAACAATATAATTCAATGTTTGATTTTTAATATCGTGGAAAAAACAAATTTATGTTTACTTTCGAGCAGTTTTTTAATTGATCTTAGCCTAGTACGATACAAGGCAACAAGAATAGAGCACTCTGCAAATATCTAATTCTCCATCCATGTCCTGAAAGATATCAAATAATGTAAATAATAATTATCCACTCTGACAACTCGGCTGTTTTTCTGTTGGTGGCAAAAGTCAATAATGATAATAATAATCGAGACCATAGAAACTATAACATTGGTAAAATCGGTCAAAATACTGAGGAGAATCCTGGAAACCCAAGGAGACTTACTGTCACTCAGCCTCCAGTGAAAGAACACCAGCAAACTCTGTTATGAAAAAGAAGTGAAATAATAATAATAATAAGAAAGGAACACTTCTCAACTCGTAGACTTTTCTGTTTCAGCAGGGCATCAAGTAAAATGATAGAATGCAAAATGCTCGACAAAAAAAAAGAACTAGTTTTCTACTAAATTACTGAAAAGGAATAGGAAAGTGACAGTAGTGCCAATCATAGTTGGAGCGCCCTTGAAACAGTTCTTAAGAAAAAAGACTGGGGAAACTAGAAATCAAAGGAAGAATCGAGACCACCCAGACCACAGCAGTGTTGAAATCGGTTAGAATACTGGAGAAGACTTGCTGTCACTCAGCCTCTAGTGAAAAATCAGCAGTTGACGCTGGTATGAAAAAATTGCCAGGAATATGATAATAGTCGTCAGAAGAATAGCAAAGATAGTTTAAGTGGTAAGAGAGATGAAACAATTAATCACATAAGTGAAATAATAATAATGTGTCAAGAGGGGGGGGCGGAATCACCAGCATGGAAGATAACGAAGATCCATCAATACAAGAGGGACAAGATTAAAAAGAGCAAAGAAAAACTAATTACAGCGGACAGTACAAAAACAAAATAGGACAAATAGAACAACAACAAAAACAAGGAAACAGAAATGGGAAGAAAAATAAATGTATGGAAATTTGAAGCGATAAACTGGCGAAATCTCACACGAAAAGACCTGGATATGACTACAAAAGGATATGAAATAAACCGAATCTCTTCTACTAGCAGCACAAAATAACGCCATAAGGACCAATTATATTAGAGCGGAGATCGATAATACATAACAGAATAGCAAATGTTGGTTGTGTGGTGAGAAAGATGAAAGCGAATGCAGTAAAATGGCACAAAAACAAATTCAAGATAAAACACGACAAGGTAAGAAAGGAGGTCCACGGGGAAGTGTGTAGGAGATAAAAATTTGACCATACAATTAAATGGCATAGAGGGAAACCAAAATCCGTCCAAGAAAATAACTCATGAAATTCTCTCTGACTTATTAACAAACAAATCCCAACTAGAAAAGCAGACTTAGAATTAATTAAAAAGAATAAAATAACTTGTTATTTAGTGTCTTGTGGTCCGTTCTAATGGACTATAAAATGAAAAAAAAAAAAAAAAGCGAAAAGATAGACAAACACTGCAAACAAACTGAAGCCTGTGTGCTAGTTAAAGTGAAGTTTACGTCTGGTTTGGTTTCGTTGCTTAATGGCATATCAACCTTCATGGGTTATTTAATGTTAAGGTCATTCTTGTCGAAGGATGGTAATGGTGCTATTTAACTCATTGCTGGGGGATAAGGGGGTTCATGCCTTTCCCATATCCTATAGAGAACGTAACAGCGCGATGTCACAGTTTGGCACGTTAGCAACTACGCGACGAAGACTCCCTCGAAGTGAAGTTTAGTAAATAACGACGAGCCTGGTCACTACTTAGATGGGTAACAAAACTTTTGAAATAAGAACAATGAAGTTTTAAAGCGAAGAAAATGAGAACTTAGGTGATTTGACATTTAAATAGGATTCGAAAAGGCATGAAACCATCTCTCTTCACAACCTGCCCAACCAACAGATAGTTTAACAATAGTCATATCATTAACATACCTGATTGATGATGGTGAATTCCGGTCAGAAACTAATGTCACATGTCATGTGATAGTTATAGAGGAGACTTTCACTGATAAATGATCTGATTACCCCTCAGATATAAAGAAAATAATAAATGAACCTCTAGCGGTCTCTGGATTATAAGACTGGCTAATTACAAAATGGTAAAATTCTTCGCAAAATACTCTAGAATGATGGCCTTTTGCCTGACTAAGTTTATCAAATTCATCAAGATTTTATAACTTGTGACCAAGATTAAATGATTAAAAATAAAAGTGAAATTCGAGAGATTTAAGGTCTCATATTATTTGTAAGATTTGTTTCTACCAATTTCAGAAAAAGATTAATGTAATTTCATCTTGAAATCTCATAAGTGTAAAATCTGTTTAAAAAAAACTTCACTGTTTGATTTATTGTTGTTTTCGATTGCAGAATATTGTGATTCAACTGTGGAACCCGATTGCCGTAAGTATTTCTGAAATAAAGCTGATTGGAATTGTTAATTTTGTGCGTTTCCTTTTACTAAAGAATCACAAATGAATGTGTATTTGGTTCTCGAACTTTTTCCCGGTATTTAGTCGATATCTCTCTTTCCTCCCCCCCTCTCACTCACTCACACACACTCTCTCTCTCTCTCTCTCTCTCTCTCTCTCTCTCTCTCTCTCTCTCTCCGAATTCTTCAACCTTGACTTCGTGAGAATTCCCAGATCCAAGCATAAAAGCTTGTTGACATGGGGAAATCGTTTATTTCGCACAATTCAGACTGACTGTATTGAAAAGGCTAAAATAAGAAAAAATGAATAATTGTATGAGATTAAAAGAGTACGGAATGCGACAAACTCCTGGAAAAGATCGAACGTATCGGAAGATTAAAATGGTATTAAAATCACCAAGGATGATAGTTCGATTAACTTATAAGCTAATCTTTGAGTTCTTTCTTTCACTTGAAACAATAAATTTACTTTGCAATGCAAAAGGAATGCATTATTTATCAAAATCAAATGTTAACAAAAAGGTAAGAATTCGTTTTCTTGACAAAAATAAATGAAATTACAAAAACCGAAAATCAAATTATGTGGATTTTCGAATACAACCATATTTTATCATTCATCCGATGTTTTTCTAAGCTTCTTTGGTATCAGACAGAGTTCTTGAGGGATTTTACTGACACCAGGCAGTTTTAAAATATCTTCTTTGTGTTTTACAATTTCATCTTATGAAGACATACGAGAAGGAGTCAAAAGTCTCGCAATATTTGTATAAATGTGATTTTTCCGGGTAAAAAAATCTGAGAACATTAAGTCCGGATCTACCTCCCTCGGATTATTCAACAACCCTGAGGAGGTGGAAGCTTCAGTGAAGGAGTTCTCTAATTCGAAGGAAAAGAACTGGTATTAACGTGGGATCAAAGAACTAATAGAAAAATTGCTTCAGATGGTGCAGCACGATGGCTTCTACTTTGAATGCTTGGCTGTTTGTAACTTGAAAAATAAAGCAAATAAGTTACCAAAATATTGCAAAACCTTTGAATTCCTCTTGTATATTAAGATAATTCGTTGGAAGGGGGAACCCGGGACGTAATGGCTAACGTGTTGCGGCTTCGAAATAAGCGACTTCGAACTCCAGTCACGCTATTATATTCACTTTAGAACTAATACCTTTGAAAAAGGCATAAACCCCTTTATCCCCTCAGCTATTAGTTAAATAGTATCACTACTGATTCTTTTACAAGAAGGCTTTGGCATTAAATAATCCACGAAGGTCAACATGCCAATAAACAAAGAAACTAAACTAACTTCCTTATTATATGATAATATTTTAATTACTTGAGGCAGTGAATAGGAACAAATTGTGATTATTAAAATATAATTTGAACTGGCTGTTCAAATAATTTGTGATATTGTAACAGAATTGATGGGAGGGATTTTAGAAGGATGTAAATTATTGCGAGTAGGCAATTTTCAAAATTAGGAATAAAAAATTTGTAATATTGGTGTACATCATTCACTGGTATTCATCTGAAATATTTGTTTGTCTCTCTTTAATACTTTCCATTCAATCAACAACGATTCAGATTGATGGCAACGTCTGTTTTGAGGTGACATTTCGGTCAAGGTATTGTTTGTTTTTGTCGAATGAAAATGAACTGCGGCTTCCTGACATACCAAATCTACACTGCAAATATCATTAGAAAGAAGATTGAAATTCCATTCGTCTTGATCAAATCCCATAAGAAACGCGTGGTCGGCCATCAATAACAAATGTAAATATCTTTACAGAAGATTTTTTGAATTAAAATGGCAGATGTTATGAGACACATTAAAATCAATCCTTGGAATTTTGCTTATATCTCTGGAATGTCATGGCTGTTTTGACCCCGAATTTTGTCAAACCACAAATTAGTTTCCAATTTCTGCTATTTAAAAAATTACTTTCATATATGGAAAAAAACCCTAACGAACAGTTCATTTCATTCGATATTCGATTGATTTACTAGTGCAGAATTCTATGTTTGTTGTGGCTTTTATTATTTGCATGATTCTTTTATTTTAGGTCCATTTAATGTGACATTATGCAAATCAGATAAAGATCCCTGCTGCAAAAACTGGGACCAACAGTTCTGTATACCAAACACTGCCTATTTTAACTACATGGCCATAAACTGTGGTGCCACTTGTGAGTAAGTATCGAAATCAATGCCACTTTCTTTTTCATGCAGAGCAGCCAAAATAATCCACATTGAGTGAGAAAATGTTGCATAAACAATATTTTGATTATCTTTAAAATCAGCGAAATGGCATCACATAGTTTACCAAAGTTTTAATATTGTAATGAAAGACGAAGAAAGTAATACATTGATTTGAAACTTTATTGAAATATAACAGAAATATGGTCAGTTAAGGTGGAGTCTTTTTGAATAGAGGTGGCTGATTCAGGAGGAGATAACTATGATTCACAAATATGAATTTTTTTCCTTTTGATACTAATATTTAATTTGAAAAGAACTTGACGTTTTAATTGATGTGAAATAAGTATAAACATTGGATAAGTTTCCTTAATCAAATAAAATGCTTGCGTTAGGCAAGCAAACGCATATACACTAAATGCATAAAACATTTGGCGGGAAAAATTCATTTTTTGTTTTTTCTCTTTTCTTTTTACAGTTCCTATATGTGCCTCTTCTGAGCAGAAAACTATCATTCACTTTTGTCAGCCAATTAACGATCGTGCTAACTTTAATAATCTCTTTGGGACATTGAGCAAATTTCTCTATCAATTAAAATCCATTTTATGAGATTTTATGATCTGATTTTCGGCTCGAACGATTATCAGAAATCTATTTAAGAAATAAAATAATAGTAACTAAAAAAATCAAAAACAACAAAAAATAAAACTCATTCATTTTTTCTTTGCATTGATATGCAGGAATAAAAAAAAATTGTCCCATGTTCTTTAACATAAGCTTCTGAAAAACTGACACATGATAGAGTGAAGGGATACAAAATAGAATTTGATCTTATTCTCAAAATTGACTTTTAATAATTGTGGCAATTGGAAGCTATCAAAAAAAAATAATATTGTGTTATTATGGGGATTACTTTTCTGTTGGTTTGTAGCCAAAACTTCGTTAACACCGAAGTCTCAATTCCCTTTGTTATTTACGTCAAATTCTCTTTGATTTTTAAAAATCTTAGTAATTAAGAAAAATATTTGATATCATTAATATTAATATTAATATCATAACTTGAATATATATATATTTGTGTACGTAAATTCTTCTTTTTTTTTACCTTTAAAAACCTCACAAACGTCCCAACAACGAAACCACCTCTCACACAGGCATATACTCCATTCCATGCAAAGATTGCAACAAACATTACATTGGCAAAACGCAACACAATATATATACCAAGTAACGGCTTACAGAGAAAAACTGGAGGGCTAATTTGCATATTGATCTTGAAAATAAACATTTGCTAGGTATTGTTGATTTCCAGTTGTTTGGTTTTATTTAAATAAACATGAGCAAAAATCACGTTGATTAATCTTTTAAAAATCTATCAGCAAAAAGAAATCACTGCAAATTTATACTTTGCTATATAATTTATTTAGATAAGGAAAATTTGGTAATAAAATCGGGAGTGTTGGGAAGAGGTAACGTCCAAAATGTTCTAGTCTTCGATTATACCCCCTCTGTTTCTATTCAGTTCAATGTAATTCTAAATAATATCAAATGTTTTTTTTTATTCATTTTTTTTTCTGTGCTCGATATTAAGTGCAATTATTTTCTATGCGTTCTTTAGTTTTGTTTGTTCTTCTAATTTAAAATATTTTATTTCTATTTCTATCGATTATTATCGCATATTTTCTTTTGTAATTATTAATTTACCAGAACTAGAACTAAGAATATCTAAATACGTATTTGTATTTCTACCTAAGATCAGAGGGTAGTATCTGTGCACTCGGTCTACCATTTAAGCTTTCTTCTCCGGCTCTTCTGCCCAGAATAGGTGCAGTATTTGGGAATCTCACAATTATTTAAAAAGAAACTTTAATAAACAAAATAAAAACAATGAAGATAAAACGAGTAATTATTTCGAAGTGGATAAAAATTTATTTCCTCTGAAATAAGCACAAAATAAGAAGAAAAACAATTTATTTCCTCAGAAATAAGCACAAAATAAGAAAAAAAAAATTGTATAAAAATGTAGATGATCATCTAAAATTCAAATTTAATGTTTTTTGTAAAATATTGAATTTGATTTCCGCAGGTACATAGAGTATTGTCTCATTCGAGACAGATGGGCTGTTGGGGCGACACTTTGGTTCTAACAGAGCGTTATTACGTTCACTTTTCGAAGAGCTTATTGCGTCACAAAGAGAAAAACAAGTTTTTTTCATGATAAACTCAAAAAGCAACAGACTAGTTCAAGATATTTTGGAACTTTTGGGTACTCTAAAGAGATTCTACAAAAGTTTGTACTTTGACTGCAATCAGTACAAAACAATTCACACACACACACACTTATAACTTCTTGGTTTTTCTTAGACGTTCCCAAGCGTTGCTTAGTTTGGCACATGGGTTACAGATTGCTTACAATTCCCAAAAGGCCAGCAAAGTACTAAACAATTCTTCGAGGCTTTTCTTAGTAGCAGATTTTATTCTCATTGAGTGTAAATTCCTAAGCCAATCATAAAATCTTAAATCCTAACAATATTGGTTCAAATATCTAGACATGGCCAAAAATAAACATATTTTTGCTCATTGAACAATTCTAAAAATTTATTGTCAGAAACGTTAAAAAAAGCTCATTCACAGAAATGATATTAGATTTATTTATTTTAACCCAAACTCACAAAAAGTGAAGTTTGACTCTGGGAAATTTACATATTATGGGCCTTTCAAGAAATATTTGTGGCTTGGTTGTCAAACTACGTTAATCAAAGAATATTGTAAATCAGTTAAGCAAAATGGGGATTTTTTTAGCTGATTAGGGGTGGGAGGGGTAATAGGTGAAAATAAAAAGGGGGCGCGCTTAGCGTAACGATTATCGTCTTAGGAAATGGAATCGTTGACCCTAGTTCGAAACCTGAATGGAGCTGTTTGCGTTCCACTTCGCACTGATGTCCTTGAAAAAGGCATGAATCCTTCTCTTCTACTCTCCTCGCAGCTGTAGGTAAATAGCTGGACAGACTATTATTAAGCTGTCAGTCAAGAAAAAGGAAAACTTTAAACCAGTTTCACTCCGCTTAAAAACTGACTTTGTGTCCTCATGGTCGAAGGGTTGGGCAAATACAAACGGGCGAAAATAATCTGCTCTTTAGTAATGAGAGGGAAATATCTGATAGGATGAATAGCCACAAGCCAAAGAGTATTCACAAGTTTCTATGAGTGCATTGTGTGTTTGTTTGTAAAGACATATGTTCTATTTTTATATTTATGTTAGTGGGTGTGTACATTTGGTTTGGTCTAGTTTGGTATTGTTGCACATCAACCAGTACAGGTTATTTAATGCCAAATCCGGTTTATTCACATATATTAGATATCTATGACTTGTAAACATAAGTCAACAAAGTTAAATTGTTCCGAGTTCACTAACAATTCAATTAAACATCAAACATTTATTTACTCACAGTTCAATGATCAAATAGTTCTATTTCAAAAAATTCTATTTAGCATAAGTCAAAGTTAAAAGGCTCCAAGTATTGCCATGTATCCCTAACATCAGTCATTTATTTACATACAGTTGAATGATCAAACAGTTCTTTTTTAAACTATTTACTTTAGCATAAGTCATTTGTTTGCCCTCAGTTTAAATGTCAAAAGTTCTATTTGACCAATAGATATGACCCTTTCAGGTGTTAACACTCCCCTTCAGAAATTTAGTCGGAGTATTCTACAGCCCCAACCGACTGTAATCGGGTATGTGCACAATTGTATCCATGAGTACCTATGAGTGTATGTTTACAAATTCGCATATACATTTACGTTTATAGTGTGTTTATGTATGGGAATATATTTGTGTGTGTGTGTAATGAAGAAAACAAAAATAGAAAATCCGAAACGATGTCACTCTGAGGTTTGACACGAAGGAACTGAATTAGTTTCGATCAAATATGGCGACAATACTCAAAAATGTTTGATACCATTTATTTTGAATTCATTGAAATGAATCAAAATACAAAAAAAGCAGGACATTCTAAAGTCTATTCTCCTCAATTGTCGATATTAAGTCTGAATTAGAAGCTTCAGTGTTTGATCCCTATATTTCTGTGTAGAAGAATATCTTTGGAAAAATCCTTGTTCAAATGATATAAAAGAGACTGTCCGTAACCGTGGCGAGGTTAGTCAGAGATATTAATTTTCCTTTGAGGCGATTAGCAAAAGAGTTCATAAACGGAAGCTGTTGGTTGTGCTGGATTGATATTAAACATGATGAGAAGTACAGCCTCCTTGGGGATTGTGACGATTATGAACACATGGACCTAATTAGGGTATGAACATTCGACAGAGAATAGAAACCATTGATCCTCTCATGAGTTTTATAAATGGATCTTAAAATGTTGAAAGTTGGAACCCCTACTTCTAACCCCGGGGGTAGAAAATGCAATCTTTTTCCAGCGTTCAGTCTGTCTGCGGTTAAAAGACAGAATCTGAAACAGATGCAGCTTGAATGTGACAAATAAAGTCGAAGTGACAAGAGAAAATTTCAAACCATTTATATATACATATATGGACATGCATTCACATACATACATATGTATTGATACACATATACTCATACAAGCATAAACATACATATATATCTATATACTTCTACATACATATATACGTACATACACATACACATGAATATATACGAAGGGGAGTCTCCGTAGCATAGTTTGCCTAGTCAGCTGGGACTGTAGAATACACCGACTGCACCTCTGCAGAGGGGTGAGACCCCTCGCAAATCAGTGTTCTGATATGACGCTAAACAATCTGATGGTGAGGTTCCAGTGATACTGAAGCTTTGGGGAATTCATTGCCATTGCTGCCAGGTCCACTCTGGCCCGGCGTGGTAGGACCTGATAGGGCCCTATTTATGGGTTAAATAGAACTAAAATGCGTACTTATGCTAAACCGAATCGTTTGAATTAGAATTATTTGACTAAACTGAATAGCTTGAAATATAATTTTTTTTTTTTACAATTAAGCTGTACTAACATTTAAACTGCGTGCTTATGCTAAACAGAATTATTTGAAATGGAACTGTTTTTGACACTGAAACTCTACTAACGCTAAACTGAATTGTTTGAAATAGAAATGTTTTTGACAATTAAACTGTATACTCAAGCTAAACTGAATTGTTTGAAATAGAACTGACTATTTGCATAAAAATAGATTTGGCGTTAAATAACCTACAAAGGTTGATATGCCATAAAACACATCCAACCAACCGTAGTGTAGTGGACAACGTACTGGACTGTAACATCGTAATAAGCAATTTCAAACTCCAGTTGTGCTATTATGTTCGCTATCAGTCTAATACTCTTTGGAAAAGTATCTTATCTTTCCAAATTATGGGTTTGATAGTACGATCATTGTTCTTCTTCAAGGATGGCTTTGGCATTAACTAACTCACGAAGGTTAATATGCCATTAACCAAAGAATAAATAGGTAAATATCCACATACATAAATATCTATATACACATAAATACATGAATATATATATATACATACACATACATAAAAGACTTAAAGACACATATATACTTTGATACATACAGATTTTCAGATGCACTTAATAGCACGCACACACACACACACACACATACATATATATATATATATATATATATATATATATATATATATATATATATACTCGTAGGTACATCAATAAATCCATAACCTAATGAATTATGCCTTTATTTTACACAAAGTATATATATATATATATATATATATATATATATATATATATATATATCATAATCATCATTATTATTATGGCAAGCCAACAGCTCAGATGGCTCAGACTCTCTCTCTCTCTCTCTCGCCATCCCTTCCTATCGGCTATCACTCTTACAAGTTCCTCTAAATGGCATCCAATATCTGCACATAGCTGATAAATATAAGTTTTTGTGGTCAGCCAACACTGGTATGTCCATGTGTAGTAGTCCTTTGGAAATATTGTTTATGAGTTTTTCCTTACTTCTTCAGCAGAGCCCAGCATATCTTATTCGTTTTACTTGGATGGTGTGTGAGATGGGAGGTAAGTGGCTGCACAGCTGCTCTTTTGCAGGATGTTGTTTCCTAGATTTGTTCAAAACAGCAAGAAGCATCCTTGTCTAATTCTCATCCAGCTTTTTCTCCAAGTTCAACTGGTGCAGCCATACAGTAGTACTGATACAGCTACAGCTTGAAAGAATTTCCGATTTATTTTATCAGGGAGATCAGATTTTCATTATTAAATGTGTGTGTGGGTGTGTTTCAACTACAGGAAAGGCCCCAGTTCTATGGTTCTGGGTAGTGTAGAATTAACCCATCCTTCCCATTACTCCCAGGTCAACCTGGAGTGGTGGTGGTAACTGTTAGGGTCACATTTATGTACCAAACAGATTTTTTAAATAATTATTGATATTAGATAAAATGCTTGTAACAATGTGTGCAAAGTATTTGTATTAAGAATAGTTAATTGAAGCTTTCATTATAAAGGGTTATTATCATGTATACAAATATATATACATATATATATGTGTGTGTGTGTGTATGTGTGTGTGATTAACTCTATGCATTGAGATATTTTAGCATATCAACTTACACGCATACGTGTACATATATACAGACAGACAGACATTTATTAATATATAGGTACATGAATGTGTAGATAATAATATATATGTGTGTGTGTGTGTGTGTGTGTGTGTGTGTGTGTGTGTGTGTGTGTGTGTGTGTGTGTGTGTGTGTGCTCTAGTCTACATATCGAGCACCGTTTCTGAATATACTGCTGCGTTTAAAGACAGTAATTGAATATTGATGTACTTATCAACCACTCCACACGGGCAGGATATGACATAAAGTCAATTCTTATACGGAGTTTAACAGGTTTGAATACAGAGTTTTCTTTCTCTAGACCGGTTACCATACCAAGGTTAATGAGCTGAGTCTGTCCTACTATTCATCTGTAGCTGGTAGGTGAATAGTTGGATTCCTATCTTTCCCAAGTGTATTAGCGCTTTGTGAAATGCAAACAGACTCGTCTTGGGTTCGAGTCACCGTGTCCCATTTCCGTAGTCTCCGTGACGCAAATCTTTTAGAGGCAAAACTTTGAAACGTCGATTGAGAAAATTTTTTAAGAACTGTTATTTCCTTCAAGATTTACTTTAAGTGAAGCAACAAAATATTTTGCTGAATGTATAAAAGATTTTGCAATCAATCTTTTAATACTCATCACACACTTAATCTATGTCTGGTGGTTGAGACAGTTGAGCTTTTCCAATTGACATCAGTCAAAGTGTTCGATTCCACGTCAATATTTCCTGTAATGGTTTTCAAGCTTTTGTGGATTAAAACTGCCCAACATTCTCTTGACTTTGTGCCAGACCAAATTATGTTTTGTAAGCATCAAGATCCATAAAAGAAGATGAAACAATTCTGAATTTCCATGAAATAAACTCGAGTTATTCTTTGCCCCCATAATAGATAAAATGTAATATTTTTTCTCTATAGATGATCAAATTTAAAAGATGTGCACTCACTGAACATGTCAGATTTTCTTTTGAATAATCGACCCATGAAAAATGTTTTGAGTATCGATTTTCAGTCGAATCTTGTTTTTTATTTCATCTATTTTCAACATATTCTCTTTTTATTTTATATCCATTATTGTTTTTCAAAATTATTCGATTCCTGTTTGACGTCGCTGAAACCATAGAAGTAAAGTCCAGAACACACAACCAACATTGAAAAGTGCTTTTTTATACTTGTAAAATCGAAGGCCCTTTTTCAGTAATATTGTACTCATCTCGAAATTAAATAAAATTTCTCAGATATTGATAATGTTTTTGATCAAACTCTCTAACTATGGGTAAATAGTCGGGTAGGCAGGGTTCTTTCGCACCCAGTGAAATGTCAAGAAAACTCTGAATTCAAACTAGCTTTACCCTTGTGTCGCATCTTGCTCGTGGAGGAGGGGTTAAGTAAATATATACCTTCATTCTTTGGTGTAAATGGGGAGTTGCTGTCACAGGGTTTCGACGCCCAGAACTTAACTAGCCTAATTTTTATTTTGCCACGTTCTGCTCAAAGAAAAGAACACGGGTGAATGGATTAAACATTTTTTTAATTTTCTCAAGCAATTATACGTTATTGGTTATTCATATATCACGTCATATAATTTCTTTTGTAAAATGAAACACTTAAATTCTTCAACTACAATTGTCTCTTCTATATTATTGAATGTCAAGGAAGAAACCACCAACATTTTTTGATTTTTCAAAACTTTCCAATTTTGTAATTTTGTAATTACTCCCTTCAAAAGAATGTGACACCTTTCATTTCTGAAACTTATTGGAACGGGATGCAGAAAGAGATGCTGTAACTTTTTTTCCTTTCACATTGCCAAATTTGTTCCACTGAAATTAACTCACGACGCTGGGAGCCTTTCCCCTTTTTACCATCATGAAAAAGGAAGTTGAACAGTGATTTTTATCTAATGAGACAATTGGTCGTTGAAATGAATATTTTCAAATCTAACCACCTAATATTTCATCTGGTTATTTTCACTCGATTGACACGAAAAAACATTGCTTTTTAATTGTAAATAATGATGATAAAATATTCCTTTCACATCTACCTTCGAAAAAGTTTTCTTTTATCTTTATCATGGGAAAGAATAAATGTTTGCTAAGCTATCTACATTTATACATCTATATTCTATATCTACGTCCCTTCTCTCTCTCTCTCTCACACACTTTTCTCTCTCTTTCTCTCCAT
>CAUZXS010001849.1:50000-67500 GCA_963585895.1 Sepioteuthis lessoniana
TTAAGATCCGCTGTTGAACTTGACAATACAAAATCTTTGTAAATTTATGGAGCAAAATTTATAAGAGCTATTATTTCACTAACAATAGCTTTCAAGTTTAATAAATTTCCTCTAATTATCCTTGGACAACTTTTCCCCTCTGTTTCGTTTCGATTAGGTCTTTATTTTAGATTTTTCAAGTTTTAACTTAGCCTCTTTATTTTTGTTTTTATTTTTATTTCTGTTTATTATCGGTAATAAAATACAAGACACCCTGTCAGTGAGGCTTAGAATAGACTGACTGCAGAAGGGAAAAAGACTCTCTTATGAAAAATGGGGGTCCTGAGTATGACAGTAAATTGCATCAGATAGTGAGGCTCCAATTCTGGAGAACTGGGGAGAGTGGAATACTCTTTTGTGGCCATTACTCCCAGTTCAACCCAGATTCAGAGAGGTATTACATTTTAGGGTCTCATCAACGAATCAAACACTTTTGCTGAAAAACGATTTACATCCTTTAGGACTGTGTGCAAAAAAAAACTACCTACTAAGAAACAACCCCACAAAACTGTAGGTGAGGTTATTGGTTAAATGGCATACAAAACCTTTATGGTTATTTAATGACAAATCCTGTTTATTCATATATATGATTTTTAAATCAATAGTTTGTAGGTAAGATTTTTTAAATGAGTCAGAACTTATTTGTTTGCACACATTTAAATTGCTTCAAGTATTGCTAACACTAATATTTCTATTTGACACTGTAAAGTTGTTTCAAGAATGGAAAATGAATAAACTGTTCTATTTGTCCGATTGATGGGACCCTAACAGGTACTGCCACTCCAGGTTAGAATGAACCTGGGAGTAATGGCAATGAAGAGCTATTTTACATCCACTAAAGCTTTATAACAGGAGTCTCAACATCGGATGCAAGACACTCAATGGGAGGGATCTTACCCTTCTGCGGGTGTGCTGTCGGCCTATTCCCAGCTGATTGGGTTTTGCTGAAAAATGGGAATATAAACATACTCTGAATGCGATTCCCTGACTTCTTGACATAAAATAACCCTAGACCGGTTGACATGACGTTAAAATCAATCCCTCAATTGATCAAGATAAGACTAAGAACGGCAATTTTTTATTTTGACCGTGATATCCTGTATTCATCATAGTGTGTTGCTTTCAATTAAAAGTAGTTACTGTAAGAACGAAATAAGACGCTATGGTGGTTTCATCTACTAGAGGTAGAAACTTCTTCTGTGTATACTGCAATATCAGTGGGTAGAAGATTATAGAAACACTTTTTTTCTTTAACTTTGAATTAGGGTGTACTATGTGTTAATGAAATAAGAGGTTATGGTAATTCTATTTACCAGCTGAGATTGATTGTGCCTAATTGTAAACTTTAGTACGTATCTGTGATTTGAAAAGCTACGGAAATCATTTTTTAATTGGAATCTCATATTGTCTGGTTTTCCATACTTCTGGGAGAATCTCGTCCAGCCGAGTCGAGTTCTTCTTGAGTGAATGGTCCTAGTTTAATGTCCAATTGCTTACTAATAATGATTACAATTTTGGGGAGCACAAGGCCCCAAGCTTTTTTGTAGGGGAGAGCAAGGGGAGCAGTCGTGCTGGACTAATATATCTAAGGGTCTTTCGGTCACCACATTTGCCGACCTATTCATACAATCCAATTGGGCATTCATCCTTCACCAAGCACGCTGCACCCACCAAAATACCACATTTGCTCTGTGAGAAAAGGCCACGGATGAAGAATGCATGAATTTTATTTACAAAAAATGATATATTTACAATTTGTGAAGATGATGGGGATGGGAGAAAAACCCCAAGAAAAAACCGTTTGGTTACCCTCTCATACCCCGATCTAAAATCTGGAGACCGACTGTTTTCCGGTATCCGAAGAAACCGAAAACAAGCTGGACCTTCCCTTGTGGGGAAGGGAGACTAGGCTAATGGAATCAAAGAAACGCAGGGTAGGGCGGGGTGTGGGAAATTTATATGGGTTTACAGAAATGAGAATATCATTATGAATTACAAGATCTTCAGAAAAATGGGGCTGAATCAAAGGTTAAAAGACAATAAAGAATGGGGGCGGGGAAGATATTGGAGATAAACAACTGGATGACGGGAATAAGGACTCACGACATACTGCTAACTGGGAAAGATAGGAGACAAGCAATCCTACTTACCAGAGGTGGGGTCCCGAAGGACCAGGTCCGTAGTCGCTATGCACAAGAAGAGGAGGGAAGGATGACTCCATCGTTTCTCCCTTTCGTACGACCAGGCTCGCTGCATGCACCCCACTTCTGCTGAATGTTTTGTGATCCAAGCGTTTCCTATCACATCTAATTTTGACCCTAAGCTGATTCCTGAAGAACAAATCAGATCACGATGAGAAAAGTTTACACTGTCATACAATCTCTTCTTTTGCGTCATCCAAATCATCATTCTAGCTACAGCTTGGATCGCGAGAAACACCACACGCTTTTCACATTGAAACTGAGGCAAAACGTTGTCTAACCAACGTTGACATAACCAACGTCGAGCAGCACAAGCTGCTTGGGTTCGATGCGGGCCGTTCACCCTCCAAAATGATTCCAAAACGGACGAACTCGCTCGCAGTAGTAGACGTCGTGCTCAGCCGTTTCTTCTAAACCCCTACCATAGCGAGGACAATCGGACATGCCTGCCAGGCCCGCTTTGTAATTCAGTCCAAAAAGGGGTAACGCGTTTCGTCCAAGCCGCCAGGTGAACGAGAACTTAGAATTGTCCAAGAAGCCCGAACCTGGCGCCCAATTCCAATGCAAGCGAACCTCCTCCATCGACCAGCCGAGCCAATCCACTAGAGGATCCAAAGCAGGGCCCACCACTAGTTCCTGATACAGTTCCTTTCGAAGCCGAGAAACGTCACTGGACTCAGAAAGGTTGCGAAGGGCCTTACAGGATTCGCGGACAAACGGTACATCGCCCCTCAGCTTACGTTGACCTTCAGCCTAGGGGTCTGACTTGAGAAGAGGAAAAATATAGCTCGCCTTTCGCCTCCATACCGTGTACTTCGACAAGGATCGGCCCAAGTAAGCCAGTCTTTCAGCGAACCAGTGGCTCTCCAAATCAGGCATACCTAGACCCCGTTACGCAGACGTTGACAAATGACCTGTCTACGGACCGTCGGCCTTCGACCTCTACAAATCACTTTGTAGAGGGATCGTTGAAGCGCCAGTCAATGATTCCTTGTCAGAGGAAGTACAGGTAAGCAGTAAAGGATCAAGGGGAAGATGTACACGGTGCAAACCTCTGCCCTGCCTTTTAAGGACATCCGCCTGGGCATCTACCTTGGCCAGTACTTCCGACCAATTTCGCTTCAGTTGGGGGCCGGGTCAGAACCACACCCGAAGGATACGGATGGTACTGTCATTCCAGCGCAAAGGCCCTGGCAGAGGAATGCATCTCCTTCAGATACCTAGCCGCAAACCTTCCCTCTTATCAAAATTGATCTTGTCCCCTGCTATCTGCTCGTACCTCGCAACCGCCTTCTTCACAGTTTTTATGTCCAAATAGCAAGACAAAAAGACAGTGATATCATCAGCGTACGCGGATACCTTTGCTGAAAGAGGACCAGCAAAAAGAATACCGCGCAGGGCCGCAATGCCTTCTCATCCCTAAGCCTACGGAGCAGGGGCTCCAAAGCGAAGAGAAGAGGAGACCGGGGGCAACCCTGCCGGACCGAAAGCTCGATCGCAAAAGCCTCCGAGAGCTTCCTGTTCACCTGCGCCACTACCTGCGGGTTGTGATACATCATGCTAATCCATTTGCGAAACTCCAGTTCGAATCCGGCGGTTTCCAAAACATTCGCCAAGAACTGATGGTCAACCCAATCGAAGACCTTGGACTGATCTAAATTGATTAGCGTGGCTTCGGTGGCGTCTTCTAATCCCTCTAGGATCTCGCGAACCAAGTGCATGTTATCTTGGATTGATCTTCTCTTCACAGTGTAGTTCTGCTCAGGTCTCATCAACTCGCTAATGACAAGCTGCAAACGGTTCGCTAAGACCCGGGCCAAAATCTTTAACTCTGTGTTAAGCAGAGTTATGGGTTTGTAATCGTCTGAGTCCTCCCAAATATGCCTGTCACCTTTTTTCAGCAATGTGATCACGCCTTTGGTAACGCTACAGGGGATGGCTCCCAGGGCGAACCAATGGTTGAAAAAATACCGCCAGAATAGGCACAAACATGTGCGGCAGCCTTAAATACATTTCGTAAGGTAAACCATCTAGTCTCGGCGATTTGTTGAGGCCGACCTGCCTCAACGCATCACGGAATTCACATTCAGTAACCAAACCTTCGCAGCTAGCCGCTTCAGCTTCCCGAAAGCGGGGGAAGTCGGCTAAATAGCTAGGAAACTCATGAACTGGGAGGTAAGGACAGTGAGCAAAACGATCACGGAAGTGCACACGAAAGGCGTCTCACATTTCACGATTCGAGCCGAGCACGCACCCGTTCGGAGAAAAGACCGATTCGATATACCGAAAGGGAAACCTTCGTACTTCGTCCTCGCGCGCAAGCGCATTCAGTTTCACGCTTTTGTTGGACACTCTTTTTAACCTAGATCTAACTACGTATCACTTGTAGCGCTCGCTAGCCTCACGCTCAAGATCCCGTCTAGCTAAATCTACAGCTAGGGAATCTCCTACTTCTACTGCCTGGAAAAACTTATCGTCTAAAGATTTTGCCACCTTGATCCACTCAAAGTTGAGCTGGTGACCGTATTTGATGGCAAAAACTCTAATCCTATGTTCAAGAGATTTCTACCTCTTATTTCCGGTAACCGCCCCCACGAATGCCCGGAAGTCCCGTATTTCTTGTAAGGAGGTATTGGACTTCTAGTAATCGGCTAGACTAGGCCTATCAACTAACTGCAGGCTGACCAAAACAAGCCGATCGTCAGTCTGAGCTACTTAGTAGAACGTGGGACTCGTAACAAAATCAGTGTCAGCTCTTCTAACACTCTGTCTCGATAGGATCTGGCACGGACAGAGGGCGAACTATCTAGCCACGTCCACATCTCCCTCCCGAAGTAATCCAGACGAAACCTGTCAACCAAGTCATGACAGGCCATCAAGTCGATCAGGCTGCTTTCATACCTTCCCGACCCTCTAGCTCCCCTCCCGACCCAGTCTATCTTTGGATCAAGGATCGCATTCCAATCACCCACTAAAATTATTCGTTTCAGATCGTCGAGGAACGGCGCTAACCGCCGAAAAAAGGAAACCCTCTCTGCAACGATATTGGGTGCATAAACCGTGACCACCCGGAACTCGTAACTTTTAACGGTAACATCAGCCACAACCAGCCGGCCCCAGTCATCTACAAGAACAAGATTTACATCAGCATTTAGGCTGCGTCCAATTAGCAAAGAGGCCCCAATGTTGCTATGGCTACGTTGAGCTGAAAGGACAACATAGTAAAACTCCAGGATCCGACAGTCTGCAGCGCAAGTGAAGTGAGTCTCTAACACTGTAGCAACATCTACATTGAGGTTCAAGAGTTCACTAAGCAAGTGCGAACACTTACTTGGATCACTCACTCCCCTCACATTCAACGTGGCAAGGTTTTAGAGCCATCAAACCCACTTACCTTACTCACAGTCGTCTATGGTACGGAAATCCTCGAGGGTGGGGACGTTGAAAGCATGTCTTAGGGATCCAGTGCCGAACTCAGTTGTGACTCGGCCATCTCTAGACACGCCTCCGATGTCTAGGAGGTGCTTCAACTTTAATGCCCTTATAAAAAGGGTGAACATAAATCGGGACCCAGCCCAAACAATATGATAATGCTTTTTTAACGGAGGTGCGCCATTTCTGCTAACCTTATGTCCACCCGACTGGCCTTCTCGATGAGACGCCACACACCCTTCGAGTGGTTCCCAGCCTAACGAACAAAGGTGGTCACCATGGGTGCACCCCTGAACAAATACGGATTCCAAATGTCTTTGTTTTGAACCTTCTGGGAGTCCAGAAGGAGCTTTAATGTCTTGCGGAGCTGAAAGTCAGTTGGAATGTCTTCAGCCTCCGCCAAGCACAAAGTTATTGCCGACAGTTTTTTTTTGGGGGGGGGGATCTGTTGAGGCAGATTTGGCTCTATGATGGGTTTTCGGGGTTTGGGAGGGGTCTAGTGATAGTGTATTTAAATAATGTTTCTTTGTTTAATGGCATATCAACCTTTGTAGGTCATTTAATGCCAAAGCCATTCTCCTAGAAGAACAGTAGTGGTACTATTTAACCCATAGCTGGGATTTAAATACTGTGATCAGGAGAACAGCCTGAGAGGGGAGAGTTGGGGAGAAGGGGATTACCTTCGAAATGTATTAAGGGGAAGTTGTTTGGATGGGGATGGTGAGGGATGATTTTGAGGGCTCCCTTTTGTGGGAATTGTTTTAAGGGAGAGCAGTGAGTGGTTGCTTGCTGTTGTGAAAATGGAGATTTTGCAGGGGGGTTCTGTGATAAAGCTTGTGGTTCTTTTTCTGTGGGAGGGGGGAGTTGGGTTGAGTACATAGTTTCTTGGCCAGATTTTCGGCACTATCTCTTTTTGAGGTTGACTGTTGTTTCCATCACCTCGGGCTGTTCTCTGTCTATGGTCTTCTATTTTCTTTTTTTCATGGGGGGTGCCGGTGATGGAGGTTGTTTGGTCATTGATAATTCAGTTGTTGGTGTTGTTGGTGTTGCTGCTGTTTCTTTTTCTGCTGTTTCTTTTGTTGTCGCTTTTGCTACTGCTTCTGTACCCGGTTCTACTGTCAGTTCTATTGTTTTGTGGGTTTCTCGTTTTTCTGCTTTTTTTTCTAATAACCTGGGTCCATCCTTCTTCCGGATTGTTTGGATGGTCCCCAGTTTCCAAGGTAAGTTTAATGCTGGTTTTGTTCTTGTTGTCGTTGCTATTGCCGTTGTTGTTGTTGTTACTGTTGTTTGTAGATGTTTTCTGTGAGCAGTGTCTGGCCAGGTGGCCTAACTGCTTGCAGGACCAGGAGAGTGGCCACCTACCCTCCACGACCACCATCATCTGCTGGTCCTTGTAGGTTAGGATGTGCGGAACGTCCTGACAGCCCTCCCTATCCATGCATATGTTGAAGACTTGCCGTCCCATCCGCCGATCTTAGCGTAGTTTCTTCCACGCTGCCATACGCGCTCAAGTAGGCAACAAGGACGTCTCCATTTAAATGCAATGGGACGTTGCACACGGTTACTTTAATCTGTCTTTTTCCTTTATATTCCAGTTGAAGCTGGAAGTATTTTGTTGAGATGTTACTGCCAGCCAGCTTTGCCGCCAGCTCTTCCGAGGGCAGCAGGACATCCCATGTGGCGAAACTACGCCGGGAAAACTGCTGGCATGGGATGCCTGCAGATTTCAGCTGCTCCTCAAAAGTCTCCTTTAAATTCGCTAATCTCCTGGTCCTTAGGTCTGATATAATAAAGAACAGAGTCTTTGGTTCAACAGCCGCAACTAACTAGGGTATGGGTAATATAAGATTACCCTGAAAGTATGGAGCGTACTTTCCGACTCTGTCCTTTTCGTAGACTTCAGCTGATTTCTTTTTGATAGACCATGAGACTGGCGTTGCTGGACTTCTTGGCGGTCTTTGTCCAAGTGGGATAGAGCTGACTGGGTATTCTTTTGTCACTTGGGAAGCCGGTAGCGATGGCCATTATGAAGATAATGTTGATGGTCCAGCTACCGGCTCTTCCAGCTTCTTCGGGAGGGCTTTCAGGTCATTACCAAACAGGTCATTTTATGATGTGATGGTATCTTCCTCCATAGTTGCTTGAGGCAACTAGGAGGAGAGATGTCGACTGGATGAAGACTCTGAAGTAGAATCTGATGCAAAACTGTGGCTGAAACTTGAGAAATGAGAGAAAAAGAAGAAAAATAAGGTCAGGCTAGTGCCTGGACTTTGTATGAGTTGCAAATAATAGCACAAACAAAACCTACTAAGGGGAGGATCGCACGCGTGCGTGATCGTTCCACCTGTACCTACTGCTGGGAGGAAGTTTCTCTGAGAGTCAATAGAGTTAGTATTTATGAAGGAGGAAGAGTTCATTATCGCGTAGATAGGTCACCATAACACTTTTTGTCTGCTATTCCAATAATCATAATAAAAGATAATATTCGTTCAGCAGGATTTTTAGAAGGTATTTTACCTGGAAGAACAATAAAATAAGGAGATTTAGGAAGATTTTCTTTTTTAATGAAATTGAAGAAAACGGAAATGAAAAGAACAGTGTAGGATAATTCGTAGACATTCAACGACCACAGGAATAAAATGTCTCTGAAAAAGAATTATAAAATAACAACAATTGTTTGTCAGAAAAATTTGGACTGTTTGCTTTTATGAGGCATTCGGTTAAGAAAATTGCCATTACAATTAAAATGTGAAACTCTTTCAAAGCCAAATAATAGCAAAAAAAAAAAAAAAAAAAAAAAAAAAAAAAACCAATAAAATCCCCCAAGAAAACAAAACAAAAACAAAACAAAAGCAAACAAACACGCAAACAAACACGCAAACAAAACTATAGATATAAAATAGTACTCTCTTATTTTTCTTAAATAGAAAAAAAAAATTTTTTTCCAGTGAGTGAAAAATGTGCGCAATATGAAACATCACTGAATTTTTATTTTCGATTTCAACCTGGAACGAGAAAAAAATGTTGTTATAACAACCAAACTGAACGACAAATAATATTTTTTGTTATCAAAAACATCGCTCAAGACGATATCTCTGTGCTGCTCCGAAATCATCCAGTATGAACTTCAATGACCTTGTCGAATGACCAATTAAAATTGAACATCCAATCTAAATCTGATATCCCAACGCTTAAATGATTTGGTTGGGTAACTGAGTTGGTTGATTCTTCTAGGGACACAAGAGAATTGGGTTGGTAGGTAAGTTAAGTACCTGGGTTAAGTTGTTACCCAGCCATGTGACTAAAAGGATTTAGTGTCTCAATTTGATAATTGAGTTAACTGAATCAGCATTGTGACTCAACTGATTCGGATTGTTGGTTCAGTTGGGTCATTAAAATAGAAGACGTAAACTTGGTGATTAAGTTATTTGACTGGAAGAGACTCACTTGGATCAATCATTTGAGTAATTCAAAAGAGATTTGGTCCGGATAATCGGGTGAGATGATTCATCCAGATTATTCTGTTGGATCATCCGGCAAAAATTTCAACAGGTGAAGCAACTGATCGATTCAATTATGAAATTGCCTTTGATCTGGGTAGGTCACTAGTTTGTGAGTGTCAGATGAGTGACTCATTTACTTAAGTTTCCAGACTTTTTTGTACAGGCATTTAAAATTGTCGTAGACTCTTGAAAATTCAGTATGTTATTGCTATACATCTTATGAGATGACTGACCAATTTTTATGATTTCAGGTTTAAATGAACAGCAGCAATTGGAATACACCATTCAAAATCCTGATTGTCACAGCTGGTGAATTTCAAAAAAGCAATCTGGACGTGAAGACACTTTAAAAGCACAATATGCAATAAAATTCTGTTTTAAACTTGTAAAAAATACCACAGAAACGTATGGAATGCTCCAGACTGCTTTTCGACCATCTTGCATGAATCGAGCATCAGCTTTTGAGTGGCATAAGAGATTCAAGGAAGGCAGGAAGTCTGTGAGGGATGATGAGAGGTGTGCGAGGAGTAATAAAGTCAATACACCAGAGTTGATTGGCCAAAGGGTTAGGGTTAGGGTTACTATGTTGAGGTTTTAAGGGAGTTCAGGAAGAGATTCCGTCGGAAGAGGCCAGCACTCTTCAAATCGGGTCAGTGGTATTTCCACCAGGACAATGCACCAGTCCACAACTCCACCCTTGTCACAGACTATTTGAGCAAGATGGGCATCAATACAGTTCCTCAGCTTCCCTATTGTCCAGATCTTGCTCCCTGTGACTTTTGGTTATTACCTAAGCTCAGAGGCTGTCGTTATGAGACAATTGAGGAGATGAAAGAGGCCGTGACGAAGGTCATTGACACGCTCACACAAGAGGACTTCCATGGAGCCTTCCAGAAGTTGTTGGAACGGTACAACAAGTGCATTGCAGCCGGAGGAGATTACTTGGAAGGGGACTAGAGTTTCATGTGTGTACTATCAATAAAAGTGCCCATACGAAACAAAAGTCTGGAAACTTATTTAATGATCCTCGTACTTAAGAATCTCTGGTGATTTTTTTCGACGACTTAGGTGGGTGATTCTGATGAAAAATTTAACTGGACGGTTGGGTGAGTTAGATGAGCAGTTTATTTAGCTGACTGAATCGGGTGTCAAAGCCAATTTGAAGATTGAAACTCGAGATTTTTATTTTTAGATCACTTAAGGTTGAAAAATGAACGTGAAGATTCAGGAAAGGGGGACTGGCTTGAATTAATCAACTGAAGATTCGTTTGAATGATTTGGCTGTGTGATTCTGTATGGAGTATATTCAACTTCGTAGCTTATTCGAGTTGATATTAAAGTTGATTAACTGGATGAGATGAATCAATTGAATTATTCGATTAGCGGATTCAGTTTAGGGATTCACTTTGGTGATTTCATTAAAAGATTCGGCTGGTCCACTGGAATTGATTATTTAACATTTGGTAATTTGATTGAATGATTTGGTTGGTCCACTGGAATTGATTACCATTTTGAACTTTTTAGGCAACTGAAGCCTTTCTGCTGGGTGATAGAATCAGCTAAATGAAATTGATGGTTTCATCTTCATAAGAGAGAGAGAGAGAGTGATTGCTTTTTGTAATTTATTTAGGGAGTTTGGTTTGTTAATAAAGATGTTTCATTTGAGTTGATTGTGTTTTTGGTTAAATTATAATAGACTAACCGAGAACATATCCATATTTGGGTGAATGTGACTTTGTAAGATTTTGGAATGATTTAACTTAAAGAAAATGCAGTCCTTATTCCACAAATCAATCATACAAATATCTTCGATTTTGTTTTAATTTTCGGCCTTCCTCGGACGTATGTTATAATATATAATTTTCAAATACAAATAGAATCTTTGCCTCTTCTATATTTCTTTCTACTTTTGTTTTATTTGGTCATAAAATGATCAAATCCAAAGAAGCCAGAAAAAATCTAAGTGACAAAGATTTACAAAGCAATTTTTAAAAAGAAAACATACAAGTAAGTGTGTTCTACAGCAAAGTTCCTTGATGTTTTTCACAGACATTTGAAGATGGTTTTAAACTGCATTGTCTGAAATGATGGGATCAAAACAATTAAGATGAGAATTTGAATTTGATTAAATAATGGAATTAATCTTAATATAATGCACAAATTCGGTACTAAAATTTTATCTTTTTTTTTCTTTTGACGACATAAAAGGTAAAAAAATTTTTACAAAACGATTCCATCTTCTTGAAATATGAAGTTTGATTCGAATATTTAAATCGAGTTTTCTCGAAAACAAAAGCTTTAATTTGATTTAGCAATTATTCATTACAAGAATCGCTCCGGGAATTATTATTCGACATCGTAGATTTTGCAGATTTTCCTCTTTGGGAGCCATTTACATCCCATCTGATGAGTTCAATAGTTTTGAAGTGAGATTTCAAACTAGTGCTTCGCTTTCAATAGAAACATTGGCTATTACCGTCATTTTCCCATGCGAAAGGCATGTACCCCAAATTCACTGTCGGTAGGAACTCGCAAGAACGCATAAAATCATTCTCTAAAAGAAAAAACTCTGACGAGACCGTTTAAAAAGAAATTTAAAAGAATTTTATGTATATGCAATGAATGGGAGCAACAGTATAACAGAAAAACATTTTTGTATCTCGTCAGGAAAAAAATATACTGATTACATTTCTTGCAAAGGGTAAGATGGCCCCACCCTTAAACAGATTTTTCTGACTATGATTCTAAAATGCATCTGGTGGTGAGGCCCTAGTTCTGTATATCGGGGGAATTTGGTGTACACATTTATTGACATTACTCCCAGGTCCACTCTGACCCAAATTTAGCTCCAATATTTGGGTCAAATTGATCTGTTTTAAAATTATTTGTATTCTATAGGAATACTTGATGCCATAGAACGCTAAATTATTTGTATTAAGATAATTACAAAGGATTATTATTATAATTTACTAGAAACCATATAACGGTGTGCAAACAAATCATTATTAAACATAAATAATTGCTTGAAAACATATAATTATTGGTAATAGATAGGAATACTTGATACCATATAACTTGTGTCATAGCAAAAGTGTTGAACTGCGGCCTGAACGTAAACGAATTCGAACTCCTGTCGATTACATTCACTTTCATACTGATACACTTTGGAAAGGTATGAGCTAAATAGTATCACTGCTGTTCTACATTTATGGTTTTGGCATTGAATAACCCACGAAGGTTGATATGCCATTAAAAATAAAGAAACCAATTTGAAGAAACTAAATAAAAAATATGAATATAAACGTACAATGAGTACAATTTCCAAACTTCTGACCATGAAAAATCGCAAACGAGTTGACATGGTGTAAAAATCAATCAAATAATCTTCATCGAACACTTTTCGCTACAAATGAGGAAAAAAAGAAAAAGTCACAAAAATCTCAATATATCTTTGACCCCGAGAGATTCTCAGTGAATTCTGTTTTTGGTATCCTAGCTTCAAACAAAATTGAAGTACTAGTGTAAAAAATATTTCCAGTTTTCAGCTTGCGTTCAACGAAAGGTTTTTGATTTAAAAAAAAACCCCCAAAAACATGAAAACGATATGTATATATATATATATATATATATATATATATATATATATATATATATATATATTCCAATGTAATACCCTATAAAGGGACATGATAACTGAAGGCTGCAGATAAAAATGAATAGTTTTTTGGTTTTTCGGATTTCTTGATTTGGAAGAGAATGTCAGGTTTTCTACTCTATGTAACGAGAAACCACTTTGTCAGACAATTGAATCACAAAAAAATCTTAGCCTTAAAAAAACATGATTCAAGAAATATTTTGCACCGAGGAAAAGAGAAAAGAAATTAAACTGAGATTGAAAAATCTCAACAGCTCAGGAGATAAAGTAAAAACTATTATTTTTATCCGGTTTCCTCATTTTTTTTCCGACTTTTATGCCAATTTTTTTTAGTTTATTTGTTTTTATAACAAGTTTAATCAGGATGCTGAAAATTCTCTTTTATGGGAGAATAATCTGATGTAATCAAATGATCATGTCTTGGGTAGGACATTAAACTGCATCTGATGGTGAGGCTCCAATTCTGGAGATTTGACAACTGTGGGTAGCCCCTTCATTGCCATTATTCCCAGGTTCATTCTGATTCGGAGTGGTAGAACCTGTTAGAGTCTAACTATGGGTCAAATAGAACAGTTCAATCATTTAATAAGGATTCTAATTATTATTAGTTACTTGAGACCATACAAAATATTTATATAAGATAGGAATACTCTATACTACATAATAGTAAAAGAAAAAAAACTCTTCAGAAATAACTGCAGTAAAAATTTGAAAATGAACGTGACATAAATGTATAAAATATGATCGGTTTTCGTTTCTCAAAATTGTCTCATCAGATTGGAAACGATGGAAAAGAAATAATTTGTTTTTCTTTTTAATGTTCACATGAGAAAAGTTAAGATTTCTTAATTTTTGTTGGAAAGATAAGAATTTAGCATTTTTATTATATTAGAATCGATTATTGCAATGAGTAAAAAGTAAAGTTGACGACCTTTAGTCGAGGGTGACCCAAAGGCTCCCTTTTCAAAAGCTACTACACTGAGGTGTAGGGGATGGCACTACTCCATTCGCTGAATTGCTCCACTTTACCTTTATTCTTTACCTTATAATGCTGAGTGTTAAACGAGGCGGCATCAAGTACCATTTTTTGAGTCTTTGGTATGACTCGACCTAGAATTGAACCGCGGTCTCCCGCACCATTGGCGAACACTCTACTCATTAAGCCATAATTTCATTCTTCGGGAAAATTTATCAACTTGAAAAAATGAAAAAGTTTTTCATATTTTAATTTCAAAAATTTAATTCTGACAAAGAAATTAAAATTCCCTCATAAAATCTTAAAATCCTTAAATCTTTCACTTAGAAAAAATGTCAACATGTCCAGCTTGCTTAAAATATTTGACAAATACCAAATCGTCAATAAATCTGGAAAAATATTTATTGAATTACAAGTGATATTAAGAAATTATTCCCCAGAGAAAAGGTTTAAATATTATTTGATTCTGGTTTATATCTGGAATTTTAAAAAATACTTTAAGAGAAAGAGAATTTGTTATTAGCTTGATAGACTTTTGTGTCAGATAAAAAAATGCCAGTTGTACAACATACGTTACTAACAATTTTTCTATTACAAGAAGAATGACGGAGGAAGGTCGCTGTATTTTCGAATAAAGTGTTCGTTTCTTGAATAACTAAATAAATCCTTGCCCACTCTTAGCTCTACTGATATCATTATGTGTTCGTGTGTTCGCTCCAGAGAAGGCGAAAGTTGGTGTTACTGCTACTATATATGAGTACAAGCTCAGCGTAGATTTATAGTAGCCGACGCACAGCGACAACTCACTGTGCAAGTATCAGATATGATTACTACACAAACCTTCAAAATGCCGACTGAGGCCAAAAGAAGGATTTGCAAGAACGAGGACTATGATGCGTGTATCTGTTTCACAAACGTTCAGAGAAATTGCTAATGAAATTCGGAGTTATTCCCCTTGCTGCCCGAGCCAAGCACTTGCAACCAAATATGGCGCCAGGCGTACGAAGCTCCTTTGACCATACATAGAGGTTGCTCGCGAACCGAAGAAAGCTTTTTCCGAGAATCGCTTCGGGTAAAATTGCCTCAACACTAAAAATGCAGGCACCGTATAAGGCGTTAACATTCACCTTTTTATCTTTTTTTCAATGGTTTTATTTTATTTCTGTTTTACTTTTTTGTCGCTAAGTTCAATAAGATAGCTAGCTCTGAGTAAGTTCAAGTCAGATTTTGTTGGAGATTGAATGTGTGTTGGTTAAGGAACTCAGATTTGTGGAAGGATCTGTATTTTTCATTCGGTGCGCGCACGCGCGTGTGCGTGTGTGCGTGTGTGTGTGTGTGTGTGAATTTATCAATATTGGGCAAATACATGCTCATTAATGTGAGTATTAATGTGAGTATATACATACTCATTAATGTGAGTATGTATATATATATATATATATAATATATATATATATATCTTGTTAGATTTACCAAAATCTACCATTTCTCCATATATATCTATATCTACATATTTATATCTATCTATCTATCTATCTATGCACACACATGTTTATATATATATATATATATATATATATATATATATATATATATATATATATATATATATATATAGATGTGTGGGTATACGCGTAACAAAATTATGAGAGAGAGAAAGAGAAGGAAATGAATACAGTTCTTTGTGCTTTATAACATGATAATGTCTATAAGGAAAGAATGTATGAATGTGGTCCTGTTCAGGTACGAATGTACACACACACGTTTCTTTATACACACATGCACATACACAGACTTACATAAATACACACACACACACATATATATATATATATATATATATATATATATATATATATAGTGTATGTTTTGATGATTTACGCTTACACATAGATACATGTTTATAAATGTATGTGTGTATGAGTACGTGTGTGTGTGAGAGAGACAGAGAGAGACAGAGAGAGGAGGAGGAGAGAGAGAGAGTGTTTAAACCTACATTTTATGATTTGATATTCATTTACACACAAGGAGGTACACAAACATGAAAGTACACATTAATTTATATATAGACACATATCTAATTTATAAATGTTTGCGACTATTAGCAATTGTGCACTTGATACGCAACGTTAGTATATAAGTGAATTTGAATAAGAAATATTTACAAGGTTGTCCTTGTAAAGTACTCAAGGATGGAAGGAGAGAGAGGGGGGCAGCGAGATAAGGTTTGGATGAAAAAGGGAGAGAGGGAGAGAGTTGGGATGAGAGAGAGAGTTGGGATGAGTGAGAATGAGAGAGAAACTGTAATCGAAATAGGTAAAGGTATATCTCAATAGTTATGTACAAAGATTGTAGTACCATGCTCTCAGTCAGGATCGAACTCACTGGCAGTGGTCTGCTATTCTAGTTCACTAACAATTACTCTGCATGAGACGGGTGTCTGTGTGTGTGTGTGTGTGTGTGTGTGTGTGTGTGTGTGTGTGTGTGTGTGTGCTAGTTCACAGTTTTCAAATATCTACAGAGATTTTTGTTTTTTCTCTCTCTTCAGTTAAAATATAATTTACTACCTGAACACGGAGATTATATCTTAAGCGACAAATTCGATTTATCGTTTGGGGAAAGGAGGAGAAATAGAATAACGAGAAAAGAATGTAATTTTTTTATTAGTAAAAAAATAATGTAGAAATAACAAAATTAAAATAAACGCAACAAGTTTTCTTTCTCAAAAGTTAAACAATTGATATTTGTGTCGGGAGAGTTGAGAATCTAATGAAAAATAGGAAAAAGGGTCGAAGAATAAGTATTTTAATTTTTAAAGAGTTTTAAATAGATGAGATTTTTGGTCTCCGTTCAGTGTGTGTTTATGCGTGTGTGTAAATTGAGATAAAGAACAAGGGTTTTATTTTTTCTTTCTTGTTATGTTTTCCGCACTTGTCTATTCCTACGTCGGTACATCGTCCCACTACCCGGCCTCAACAACAACAACAACAACAACCACGCAGCCTCAATGGCCAATACCATATTTGCTTTGCCTTATAAAGGCATTTAGAGATTGAGAGGAAAACACACACAAACACACACACACACACACACACACAGAGTCGATTTATTCGAACTTTCGCCTCTGCAAAGAATTGACATTCAAAATGGGCCAACAGATTTGTTTAAAGAAAATTCACTTTTTGAGAGAATTCTAAAATAAATTCGCAATAAGACCTGATTTTGGATTTTATGAAGAAATGAAAATTTAAAAAAAGATAAATAAGTAAAAATAAACAGAAACCTTTTAAAGAATTAATTTTCATCATAACTAATATATGATAAAAAAATCTATCAATTCTCTCTCTCTCTCTCTCTCTCTCTCTCTCTCTCTGAACTAATCTTTTAATTTAAACAAATAAAAAATACACGAAGATTTTCGATTTTTCTAATATTTTCTTTTCGATAAATGAATATTTTTAGACGTTTTATTATTAAACGATATATATATATATATATATATATAATATATATATATATATATATATATATATATATATATATATATATATATATATACATGAAACGTGTATATATAGATATATGTGTGAAACATGTTTATATATATATATTATATATATATATATAAGGTATTCTTCAATCCAGTAAATCCGGAGAAGGGAACAATTCCGTTAGGACAATTAAATTATTCAAA
>CAUZXS010001849.1:70000-75000 GCA_963585895.1 Sepioteuthis lessoniana
ATTTCTTCTTTGTCCATGTTACTTTTTTCTAGGCGCACTTTCTAGTGTTTAGCAATTAAAGCATTGGTTGTCTTTGTTTCGATATTCGAGATTTAGCGATTCCTTGACGAACTCTTCTTCGAGTGATGAATAAATTCTGAGATTTTTACAGATCTCTAGAGCTTGATTGTCCCTTAGAAGCTTCTCAAAAAAGTCGACGTCTGACTGCATTTGTAGTTTTTGGTAGACTATCTGGTAGACTATTCTGGTGCCATACGATTTCTCACAACTGTTCAAGACCTCGACAGTTCTCTTGCAATGAAAGTTATAGATTTTCCCTCCAGTTTATAGGCAGAAATTTGCCTTTTTTCATTCTCATTAAGTGGGGAGTTCCTTGGGATTTTGCAATAACTGTATTCAATGATGATATGTTAAAATAGGACTCACATGGCTTAAAATCATGATAAGAGTCTTTTTATTATCTACGCATGCACTTATTGTTCCATTAGCATGAAGTAAACCGGATATGCAATTTTTCAAAACTGTCTTATAATTATTTTTGCCCTAAGAAACAAGATTTTATTAATAACATTTTTTTGGTGGGAAGTTGTTATAAAATCGAATATGTATACTATTACCCATCGGATCTAGGTAACACACACAAATTTTCAGAGGAATTTGTACAGTAATAACAAAGTTATAAACAATTTAATGAAATGTCTTCTACTTATTTCCACCACTGAATATACTTATGCTAATGTTTATTTCAAAATTCAATTTAATATTTTGATATACTTGATTAGATTTTAAGGTTACAGATACTACACTTTGATCTTGAATTGAGTTATTGAGGAGTGGGAATTAGGTCCTTGGTAGTTTGGTCCTCACTCTAATTTGAACAAAATTTAAATTACAAATAATATATATATATATATATATATAATTCTGAAATTAAACCAAGTCAAAACAACCTGTTTTATGAAACTTAACATTCAGTCGAAATCGAAACGTCACCAGATTACCTGAAGAATAATGTAGAAAATACGTGTAGCACAAGTAAATGGAGTTAGTCAACAACAAAAAAAATAGAACTTCTCCAATTATGGACATTGCTGTTCTAGCTAACCATAGAGTAAATTGAAAGAAAGCGAAATGAAGGATAAGTACCTCAACCTAGCTAGAGAACTGAAAAAGCTATGGAATATGAAAGTGACGGTGATACCAATTGGTGCTCTCGGTACAGTCACCAAAGGATCGATGCAGGGACTAGAGGACTTGGAAATTGGAGAACGAGTAGAGACCATCCAAACTACCTCATTAATGAGATCGGCTAGAATACTGGGAAGAGTCCTGGAGACTTGAGGAGATTTGCTATCATACAAACTCCCGAGAGAAACTATCTGCAAACGCTGATGTGAAAAACTCTCAAAAGATTAATAATAACTAAATACTAAATTTGAAATCATTTGCTGGCCTATTCATTTTAAAATGTTTATATTTTCCTTGTTGGACCAACAACAATCCTTATATATATATATATATATATATATATATATATATATATATATATATATATATATATATATATAAAGATACCAATTCAAAAGCTTCTAAAATAGTAAAACTTTACGTTTACCTCTCATTCATATACATCATATCATAAAAAGTGGTATACACACGCGCACACGCGTGAGCATATATATATATATATATATATATATATATATATATATATATATATATATATATATATATATATATATACGAGGTGCAATCAAAACTAGATCTTTCAATTTTATTTTTAATTTTAAAATTCAGATTTAAAAGAAGAAGGGTTCATTGCTAAGCAACTTACATAATAAAGTGCTGATGTCTAGACGTCTAGATTGTTGTCCAGGATGGACACTGACTCTTCTAGTCGTCACCATTTTATTTCATAAGTTGCTCAGCTGTGCACACACATTCACTTATATTGATTGCACCTTATGTATATACTTTTATGACGTGGTTACTGTGAATGAATGGATATACGCAAGTTATAATTATTTTAGAAGCATTTAAGTCTAAAACTGTTTGAAAATAACATAGCAACGTCTTTACAAGAATTGTTTAGTAAGTGAAAATCCCCAATACGTACACACACATACTCAAGTGTGTATATAGTACACTGACACGTTTATAGACATGCACACTAATGCAAGCATGCATTGGTAAACACGCTTATTTGTTTCGGATTTACGAAAAACTAAATATTTTTGGTATGCAAATAGTGATTTGTCTTCAACTGAACGAAATCAACTTCGCTCCTTTTCCGACAAACAACATTCTGTGTCTTTTTAAGAGAAACAGCAGCAATGCTTAAATGACTTTTCTCACTGACACCTGTGAAGAGAAAACACTCCGTCTTACTTGGCATTCCATTTCAGCTCACTCGCAGTAAACAAACAAAAAACAAAACGTGCTTATCTGATGAGACACAGTCACCAGTCTGGATTAGCCAACGGAATAAATACATTCAAAGAATTTTTATGCAGTGAAAATCTTAACATCTGAAAGCGAGGGTTTTACTTTTCCTTCAGTCAACTATACATGGCATCCGGGTATACTGCTTCCTTTTAGGGCTTTTCTTTTGCTAGTACAAATCATTTCAAATCCATCTTTATCAGATCTCTTTTGACAAATCCTTTTTTTCTTTGAAATAATGATCCATCGACGTGGATCTAGATTGTTAACAAGCTTGTTTTGCGGACCAATTCGATGCTGCAATGAGTTCGATCTTCATTCAGTGTCTCACTATTTGGATTTTGTAACATTCTCAAACACAACAATGGATCGGCTTTAAGTTTCGCTCCATTTTTCTTGTTAGATAACATTAGGATCATTTAGTTTTTAGTTTTCACTTCTTTCAGACAGATTATTTTTATTGTGTCGTTATAGCATACATTTTTAAAGTCAAAATTAATATCTTCTTTTATTGAGTTTGATAATAAGGATGCAAATAAGCAAAATTTTTGACATATCTTTAAAATTTCAAACAAGGTATCAAAGCGACGTAATCGCAAAAATATTGTGTTGATAAAGGAGAAAAATATCTAAATAGTCAAAAATGACTAAATTGAATAACAAATTTTCGTTTTTGAGAAATTCCGCTGACTGATGTTTTAAAGTTGGGTCGATCATTTGAAATCGATGGTGATCAAATTAAAACATTATTTGCCTATAACCAACATTATGCGACACAAGAGAGAGAGGGGGGGAATAGTTAAAACTTCAAATGAAATGTGGGAATAATTTACACGAATTTGGTTATGTTTGTTACTTTCATCTGTGACTACAATTTAAAAAAAAAAAGAAGTTTAGAGAATTTAATATCAGAGTACGATTTGATACTTAAACGGAACGTTAAAACAAGCGATTAAAATTAGACTCTTTACGTCAACGTAACACAAAAGAAATCATGGGACAAATGAAATGAATTACCATCAAGCAGATTAAAAGTTGGGCTTTATCTATTTACCCAACCCTTCCACAACATGCAGAATGTGGCACAAGGTCAATTTTTTAAGTGGAATGCAGATGTTTTTAATTTAGATTTTTCCTTCGAGATTGGTTGCCCGATCCCCCGCCCCCTAAAAAAACAATCAACCCTACTATTTACCCATAGTTGGAAGAGAAAGGAATGATTCATGTCTTTCCGAAGGGAATTAGTGCAAAATGAAACATAAACAGCCTTGTCCAGGAATTGAACTCAGTTTAACCATTCCATTGACAACAATGATGACCATTACATTAAGTGCTCCTCCTCCTCCTAAAAGCCGGGCTTTCTCTAAACAAATGTGCATTTCCCTTGACTAGAAGGGAGTCATCTCCAATGAACTCATTCAGGAGAAGAAAACTGATTCAAATAAATACTACTCCAAATTAAACTGACTAAATGTGAAGTCGGAAATAAGTTGATAGAAAAGGTGTAATATTTCATAACGATAACACTAAACTTTCTTTTGTGAAGACGAGACAGAAATTGTTCTAAATGTCCTAGTGGTGAATCTAAATTGCATTTGATGGTGATCTCTAGGGAATAAAGGGTCACTTCTTCATTGTCATTACTCCCGGGTACTCTCAGACTCACGACATTTTGTTAGGATCCCATCTAATTGACCATCTCTGAAAATTATTCATATTAGATAGAACTGTGTGTAAAAAAAATGTAGAAATTAACGTACAATGAACGTGATTTCATAACAAGTATTTCCAAGTATTGCTATGTATCACTAACAATTCAATTAAATATCAGTCCCTTGCTAACACACAGTTGAAAGATCAAACAGTTCTATTTACAACAATTCGGTTAGGCATAAGCACATTTTTTTTTGTTTACGCACACTTAAATATAAAACAGTTCTATTTCAAACAGTTCAGTTTAGCACGAGTACACAGTTTAAATATTAAACAGTTCTATTTGATCGATAGATAAGACCTGTCAGGTGCTACCGCTTAGGACCAATGTGGACCTGGGAGCAATGGCTATGAAGGGGTACTCCACATTCCCACAAGCTCCAGCATTACTGGAGCCTCACCATCAGATTTAGTGTCATATTCAGGTCACTCGTTAAGGGAGTCTTATCCCTCGGCAGAGATGCAGTCAGTATATTCTGCTGCCCCAGCCGGCTGGGCCATTGATGGATTGGAAGATGCACAGACTTTATATGACGCACTTCTGTTTGTAGACGAAATAAATAAATAAACAGACATTTTAAATAAGGAATGATGTCAAGGGAAGTGTTTTTTGCCTGACGTTCGTAGCCCCTTCCCATTATCAGGCCAACTTTATGTAGCCAGACCTTGTTTACATTTGCGGAAATGTTTGCAGTTTAAGGGCTACTACAGCCCTAGATCTCCACTTGCTAGTAACCTAAAGCTGGCCCTTAACTGTATAAGATGGAAAGTGATCTTCTGGGTTATTTCAAGAAAAAAAAGTGCATCTTATAATCTTAGTGGGATGGAATGATGAAGTTGTGTGA